>DWME01005622.1:0-14650 GCA_018244795.1 Parelbella ahira ahira | reverse complement strand
GTGCAGGTTTCCTCACGATGTTTTCCTTCACTGTTAGCAAGTGATATTTATATTTATATATATATATATATATATATATATATATAATATTTAGGTTTAAGTATCATAGATTTTACAAGCAACCATATTCTTAAAAGGTACCATAGGTCTTAAAAGGAACCGTAGTTATTTATATACAAACACAAAAATTCGTACAATATCGTTTGTTCAGACATTGTCGCATTAATGCGCTAGGCCAGGTTTGTCACACTAGCATATTGTGATCCAAAACCATAGGGTCCTGAATTACTCCGATTACTCTCAATTAGAGCTGTTCATTAAACTACGTGGCACTGTGGTCGAATTTAATTGGTTCCTTGTACAAAACATAAATTAATTAATTCGTTATTTATGGGTTTTAAAACTCTAATGCTGTCAATAATACAATGCTGTTGAAAAACGTTGTTTTCCTTTTCTTGTTTTTAGGTATAAAATAAATTAAAATATAATGCCACGTGGATCACATTCACAAAGACACGATGATGCACTTTGCCTTAAACGAAATTTTACGCTTTATTCCACTAATAACTGTAATTTACTGATGAATCAGTGATATCCGAATGATATAGATTTAAGTTATCTATTTTCTAGGCTTGGGCCGAAAATCACTGAATTCACAGCGTTTAAAATTTACCAACCAGTAGTTGGCCAGTGGGCAGGCAATGAATTTAAACTTTTTTCACCTATTAGGAATCTCATGGCCAAGAGTAAGACAGTAAAAAGGTTCATAATAATGATTACGATGTCGACGAGTGTTACCATGTTTATTTATAAATATGTATATATACTCTCGTCTCCGCTCACTTGCCACTCAGATTACGAGTAATCCTATAAGCCATTGTTAATATCTATTGTCAGCACTGATATCGACGTCGAATGACAGCTGTATACCGTATCGAGACATGTAATCGAGCTTCAGTGATTTTCACCCGATAACAATGCTGTCTAGGATTTGAATATTCATACGATAACATTTCGACTTAGTTTATTGTCTAATCTGGTAATTAGATATAATCTACATACAAACTGTTGATGCTCAGAATATATTCTTATAGATAATGTATCGTTGTTTAGTTTTGAATCGAATTTAAAAGGACGCTTTTATTCAATCTGTTGGGTTAGGATATAGTCATTATTACAATGCAAAAAAGTAATAAAAACCAGTCAGTGGGTTTATGATGGAAAGGGCTCACACTCAGACTTTGAAGTAGGTAACTACTCATGATCCACGACTACTGATTTTCAATGAGAGAAACTGTTTCTCGGCTAGTTTGCCGGTGGTGAGGCCAATACCAATATAAAAATAAAGATTATAATAACGAAATCATCATATACCTATTAAAACACCTCCTCATCCACGATAGACGCCAACGTAATATATACATACATACATACATATCTTCACGCCAGGTCCCTTACGAGGTAGGCAGAGAGCACGGAGTGCGAAATATCCCTATTCTTAACGTAATATATAAATCCTGAATTTGTACTCTAATCCTCTGCCTGCCCCTTACGAGAAATATATACTTTATGTCACCTACTTAACAGTTATTATTTTTCAACCATAATGTAATTCTCATAAGACGGAATAAAATTTATCAATCGTAGCAAGGATTGTCTGCTTAAACACTTTAATTTTTATATGGATTAGTTTCGAGTAGCAATTCCTGTAAGTTTTTTTATAAATATAGCATTATGTTTTTTAAAGAAGAACGTACTGCACTCAGAGTAATCATGTACATTTCTGAGATTAAAAGTAGCCGATGTCTCTCATCAAAACACAAACTGTAAGCAAAATTTAATACAAATCCAGATAGTATTTTTGTGTGATTGATTCCCGAATATCCAAACAAGAATTTTTTAGTCAGATTGAGTTGTAACCTTACCTTGAACATACAGTGTTATTATCTATGTTATCTGAATAGTCACCAAAGGTAAAGGAAACATATAATAGACTTAATTCTATGTGGTCCGAAACAGCTGAAAGGCAGGGAGGCGAAAGAGCGCGCCAAGGAAGGCTCTCGCGGTCGCTTCCCTTAAGTTAATACCGGCTTAAAGCAAGAAGGAATTGAATTGTGGCGAGTGCTAGTGTGCAGATTTCAAATATTTCATGAAACATAATCCTTCTTTTTCTTTTTAGAGCCGTATCAAAATACATTTCATATTTCATTACTGAACTAATTTTCTTATTTTTATTGTCATGATTACTTTGAGAAGCTTAGTGAACTTATTTTAGGGAAGTACGAAGATAAGAAGATGAAATTTATTTAAGGCCTAGAAGTCGACTCAGCTGGTACCTTCTGAGATAGGCGAGAGTCGCTCAAATTTAATTTCACAAAAAATCTCTAAGCCAATTAGGAAGTTTCTGAAAAAAACTGCTTGAAAAATTGTTCAGTACAAAATTTACCACAAACTTTGTCACGACATGACGCCGTGGCGTGTGTCAGCTGCGGTATCGCGGTGCGGTGGAGTGGTGAGCACAATGCCAAACTGCTCGCTAGTTGACAACGGAACAATTCCAGTTGAAATTCTGTGACGGCGACTTTATGAAAAAAAAAACCTTTTTAATATGAATCATTTCAATGGTTTGCCGGTAAAAAATTCGTTTTACATTATTTTATGGTAAAAAATCTGATATGGATGTACATATGGGATTTTAATTCGATGTAAACGTGTTTTGTAATATACCAATATCTTTAGAAGAAAGTTGTCATCAGTTCTTCATCAACCCTTTTACCGCCCAAATATTAGTTTACTCTCACCACAAGACGGGTTAAGGACATAGTCCGCCACCTGTGCGGGTGGCATCAGTCCATCACATTACTATCGATTAAAATTTATGCAAATAGAAACTTGCATAACATGCAATGCAACGATTCAAATTTACGCACATAGAAACGCATACATTTTTAAAAGTACTTCTAAATGAATAAACTTAGCTCGTAATATATTTACAACAATATCACCGCTCAATTTACCTTTTACATAAATTTACACCGACACGCGCAGGGGCGTATATTTCAGAGAGTTAACTGCATTTTCCTGACGTTATAAGGTGTACTTAAGATATTGCTTCGCCTTTGTGAAATTCAAGAAATATGTACAGAGTAATATTAGCAGCCAACCTCTTCAACTTGAGAAGTTTATGTCAAGGAAAATATTTTAAGTAGAAATAGGTAAACAAAGGTGATTAAATTCTACCAAAAATACGCAATTTGTAAATATTATGAAGGAAGGCATTATAATTTGTTTTTAAGTGAGGAGAGCAGCAAATGATCATAGAGACTTTACAATTTGAATGACATAGAGACGTTTATAATTGATCTCAAAAAGAATCATGGAAAATGGATTGTTAGTAACAGCTAGTCCAATTAGCATAAGTTATTAAAAATATCATTGATTTGTATCAGTCAATTTGGGGAAGACTGCAATCATTGGATGGTTGGTACCATTAATCCTATAGATAAAAATCAGTATTGTAACAGTAGTGTAGTTATCCCTAGTATGAGTATAATTATTATTAGTATGAGTGCCGTTATTACCAGTATGAGTGCAGTTATTATTAGTATGAGTGCAATTATTATTAGAATTTTTACTATACAGAGATGCTCACATAGGCATTATTCCAGAAAACTGAGCTGATAGCAACTAATTACACTCACATCGCATCTAATAAAACATAGACAAACAGCCACAGACTTCAGACTGATTCATGGTGCTTCAGAACAGAAATAAGTCCAGCTATGATACTTCTCTGACCAACCTTAATTCAAAACCGACGAATCTTAGTTTTTAACGATTTTTGCCAATGACAGTTTATATTTAAAAAATCCTTAACCACAAATTTTTAAGTATTGAATTTTGTATCAAAATACATACCTAGACAAAGCGCGTCTTCAGAGACTTCTGCCTAACGTTTCTTCCACTCAGACCGAGGCGTCGACGTATCGAAATATTGGCTCGTGTGACATTTAATTTTGTAACATATCCTCTCTCGCAGAAGGCTTTTGTGTCACATAAAGAACGGTAAATGGAAATGTGCTGTGAGATATTTACGAAAATCTGATCACACGTAACTGAACTTATACACATTTGACTGTGAATAACATTTAAAATATACACTCAAATAATATGAAAAAAAACTAGCTGTCATATAAAAATGAAAAAGTTGAGCACAGGATGTACATTCAAACTAATAACAAGGAAAGGACTAGACAACACGTCAAGAGTCACAAAACTTTTGGAAGCCTGAAAAGAATATTGAAAATCCTTAGTATGTAGTTAATACTTTTATACAAATTCATAAGCAAATATACGTAATATAGTTTGTCTGATTCTTCGACAACTATCTCTTCGACAAACGACATAAAATAATGATAAGTAATAGTTATATTAAATTTAGGATTTTTTACTTTCATTATCGTCATCATCATCATCGGCCTATCTCAGTTCACAGCTGGACATAGGCCTCCCCAATTTTTCACTTTTCTTAATATAAATGACTTAAAAGTGAACTTAAAGTGTACACAAAAATGGACTGCCTCGTATAGTCTAACATTTGCGTGACTTGAAGACTGAGAGAGAAGTGCCTAAATACTAAGAATCTTAGCTATGTATATTCACAGCTAAATGATTGTGTTCACTAACACGAAGCTTGAACGAAACATCTCGTGGTGTCAGTGTGAAGCTATCTGGACAAATAATTGGCGCTGTATGCTTAATATTATACACACTACACATATAGTTAACTAGAATTATGATATTAATGAGGTCAATATGAAAATGGACACAATTTTTCTTGGATAGAACTCTTGAACTGGAAAAAAACACATGTTCGCAGTTATTCAATCAGTTTAATGTAATGTTCTAAAAGCAGCTGATAAAGATAAGGTTAAAAATAACACTAAAATGAGAAAGTACGAGTATTATCTCACATATAACAACTGCCATATTGCAAAAACATCAACCCTTTAATGATTTTGTACTTTTCTGTTCACAAATCTTGCACACGATATTCACATTTGATTAGCCAGCAACAAAAGGATGCCGACACGTCAAAGGTTTGTTAATTATATAATTTACCACACTCGGTCACAACCCATGATTCGGTAGACCAGTCTCCTCTAGCTGCGCTGTAGCTGCGAACAACGTGACTTCCCCCATTGAACGTCGCATGTTAAACATATTTATGAGATCACATGATTAATAACAATAGCCTTGCGATCGCGTTAGGCGTCGTAAACAATCCTTGAATATCATTACCCCGCTAGACTGGTTTGAAACGCAAATCGCAGTTAGGAAAAAACTAAACAAATTGATTCCATTTCAAAATAGGTCATATTATGAATTATTTATTCCCTTGTCTAAAAAATAGAGCGACCGTTGTCAGTCACATAATTTTCACATCAGTCAATAAATGTAAACGGCGAATAAGCATTTTAAAGTAGGTAGGTACTCGGCTCTTAGATTTAAATCAGACCAAATGCTTCGATCTGAAACTAAAAGACAGTATGTCTCATTCCAATCTTCAAATTCTAACTGAAACTACCATGACTGAGAAGTCAATCATATCATACACTAATAAATTACAACACAGTATAAAACTACTTAAAAAAACTATCTATAAAATATCTCATTCGTGCAATGTAAATGATCATTGATCTTAGCATCGTTATCGACCTGTTTCCGACCTCCGCTATATAAATGCCTCCCCGGTACTACACCAAAAAGTAAGACTCTGGAAGGAGTCCTACGCTACTGTATACAATTATCTGCACACTGTGAAAGACATACAGAGTTGGACAATGAGGCGATGAATGAATAATCGGTAACTTTGACATTATTTTCTACAAAATTACAATAATTTCTCAACTATAGAGAGAACGCCACAACTCTCAATTGAAGAAATGGTTAGTTTGTACATAAGATATAGCAAAAATTAAACTATTTATTGATGTTAGCACGATTAGTTAAGTATATTTTAATTACTTTTATATTATATTGTAATATCGTATCCGACGGCTGGGAAATGAACCAGACATCGACATCCTCATCATCCTTAGTGAAGACGGCGGTTTGTAAAATGAGTAATCTGTGTTGCAGAGAAGCCATAACACACAAGGGTATTTAAATTACCACTATTTTGTTTATATTAAAATTTATTTACGGGAATATAATATATTGCATATTTTCGGAAATAGGATTATGTGTTTCAAGCACTAGGTTCTTTCTAATTCAATCGATCACTGTGAAAACCAAGAACGGATTCAAACTAACATTACCAAAGTATGAAATTCGCAAAACTAATAGGAAACCCATTGGTAGGAATATATTTTCAAATTTGCTCTAAAACGGTTATATGTAAATGCACCTCAAAAATTGACTCCTCAATGTTGACCATTAACAATTGTAAAACAACACATATAAGCCCTTCCCATAAACCCCAAAAAAATATGGGTTAGCCAACAAAAATATTTTTTTCATAGCTAAGTTTCTTAAAAAAATCCTACAAAAAAAAGTTAATATTTATTATGTCAGCCTTATTGGGTGGGTGGTTGCAAGCGCGACTCCTTACCAAAAAGTGCTGGGTTCGATGACTGGGTGTGTGTATTATTGTTTTTTAGCTTCATATTCCAACTAGTAGCTCAGAGTCAGGCTTTGTGTAAACGTTTTGGTAAAATATGGAAGTGTACAGCACTGCTGTGCCTATCCCTAGCGAAAGGTTACAGGCGTCGTGTTGCCACTTTTAATGCTTGTCCTAACTTCCTACGTAATTTCCGTTCCTTGAAAATGGCTTCTGTTGATTTAAAAAGAAAACAATCGAAGTAAAGCGAGCAGGCTGCGGTGACGGAATTTTTTTAGATTCGTATAGGGAATATATTTTTGTCGATGTGTATATCTTAATCTATAATGTTAATATATTTACTGAGTCGCAAACGTATTTTGGTTAAAAAATATATATATATATGTATATAGAAATAAACTTTTGGTTTTATTCAATGTTAATTCTTGAATGGACTTGAATTATATAGAAGTACTAGCTTTTGCCCGCGGCTTCGCACACGTTAAATTCGCAGTAAAAAATTCCCCTTTCCCTATACCGTGACGAATTCCTGCTCTCTTTGGAATATCTAAACACATATTGTACTACATTTTACTTTTTTATTACATTTTCTCGTATTATTTTTTTTTACAATTAATATACCACAAAATGTCTTTATATGCTTTTGCCAGCGACTTCGTCGCTTGGAATATTAAATTATTCAAGAATTCATCAAAAGTTACCAACACAAGTAATTTATAACATTTTTTAAATATAAAAACGCGTTAAGAAGCTAGATTTTGAGATTTTTTGACAAATAATTTTTTATCTTTCGTAAAATTTTTTTTTTTTTTTCTTAAAAAGTGTTACTTCTAATACCTCCAAGAATATGTGTGTATAAAGTTTCATGATGATCGGTAAAGTAGTTTTCACGGGAAAGCGTAACAAACAAACTTACATTCACATTTATAATATTAAGTTATATTTTTGATATATTTGACTTATATTTCCCAGGATACGGCATGTCTGATGCCGAAGTCCACGTTTTACTTTTTACTGAACTGAAAATTTTTTAAAGAATGTTTCGTTAAATGCTCTTGGGCCACTCACTCAGAACTTTTTTAATAACTTAGCATCATGGGGCAACGTGCATTTCAGTTATATTTGAATTTAGATATTCCCAAACGAACATTTGGTATTTCAAATCAATATGCAATTGTTTCAATTACTTTCTTATGGCAGAAGCGTCAGTGCTGCAGTTGTATGAACAAAGCAATCGCACTCCAAAACCTACTAGAGTCCAATTTCGATTAATAATGTCAGCTAATATTTTTGATATTCAGTTTTGTTGGTTTTGAAATCTATACATAAGGTAGACTTTATACATAAATAAAAATTTATATATAAAGAAACGTATGTAATATGAAGTGTGACAAAATTTAATCTGTAGGTGCTATCGTTAATCGTAAATACAAAATTAAAATTTAACTGGTGGGTAAATAAGTGTATGAAATATTTCATTATTTTCTAATCGTAAGAATAGTTTGAATAGTTGTCGAAAATGTGATAATGTGGAGAGGCCTATGTATAGCAGTGGACGGGAGTAGGCTGATAATGATAATGATGATGATGATGATGACAATGAATGTGATAATAGTAAAGAAACCCTTCCTTCATGATAATGTTAATAAATATTTTTTTATTGTCCGCAGATAGGAACGAGTGCGTGCGCGCGCGCGCTTAGTGCTTGTTTCGATTCCCTGTTCGATGGCGCCATGTCTCAATACTTCGGTGAAACCTTCGGCACGGTATTCGGTAAGTGTGCTTTTTTCGATAACAGTAAATTACTATTACTCTATGCCCCAAAAATGCTTTTGTTATAACATATTTTCTCTAAGTACCCTGTGCTTGAATGGATTAATCAATGGATGGTTTTGTACTCACATGGGTTCATAATAGAAATATAATATCTGTTTTATCACAAACCGTGAATAAAATTATCCCAATACATTGCACATATACAAGCTTTGAACTCGTCGCCCCATTCCGGGCACGGTCTTGATGGGTCCAAATCTTGCAAAACGTGCCTTCAACCCACAACGGTTTAAAATAATTTTGGTTTTCCCCAGTCCTGCCCTATAAAGTATCAAAGTCAGTACAGTCACCACTAAATGATAATTCGAAAAAAATCTTGATTCTAAAACAAGCGCGGCTGGTCTATTAGAATAATAAAATCTACCCTCAGTCAGCGGTACAGAATTCCGAATAAATGTAAATGGAGAAATTTAAATAAATATTTTTTCCCATACAAAATAGACTGTGTTTAGCGTAGAGGTCGACTGTACAAAATGTAATAATGTGGATTATTCGCACCTCACTGAAAAAACGGAGGGTAATAAAAATTATGAGATTTTTTAATATGAACCTTTGCTTACAGTTACTTTTCTTTGATACCTTTTTGCTTTTCCTTTTCCACTTTCTTTAATAAAATTTTGCTATACAAATATAATTCCCTGAAACATAAATATCTAAGGGTCTATACGTTTAAAGTAATTTTCATTATTATTCTCAATCTAACATATTACGTGTAATTTTGTGTTTTACTTATTAAGAAATATAAATTAATAAGATAATTGATGATTTGACGTCATGTCACCTATATAATTGAATATTATATATATTTAAGAAATTAACCACATTGACTGCGTCGTTGGCCGAGTGGTTGCAAACGCGACTGCCGATCGGGAGGTCCTAGGTTCAATTCCCGGTTCAGGTACTATTAGTTATTACCTATTTAAAAATTTCTAGTAGTGACTCGGAGTCTGGAGTTGTGCCAGGTGTATGATAATTGATTCACCAGCTATTCCATGGGACTTACTCGTGAACGTAACTGGTTAAAGTGGGAGTGTAGTACACTCCTCTGCCTACTCCTTCGGGGATTACAGACGTGATATTACGTTTTATTAACCACATTCTAGACTTATTAATAAGTGAAACCAAAAATAACGATTACGGTCCTTAACAGTAGGTACAATTTTATTCACTAAAATATCGATAAGAAACAAAATTAAACGACAATATAAAAATAAACGAAGATTAATGAACGTTAGGCCTTCACTACAACTTTAATTGCTGTCAACCGACGGCGGTGTGGAAAAATCTGGAACACGCCATTTTTATTTACACGTTCTATTGAAAATTTCCCTTTTTCTGGTTTGATTCAAAGCAAGTTGAAGCGTTGTTACTCGAGGTACTTGAAACTTAACTAGTTCTGGGGAGAAAGAAACGAGAAAACGTAAGAATATGAAAATAAATCTAATATTATGGTGTAAAAGACTTGACTATTGATGGTTGAAAGAGTACGCAATACTTTAGTACTAAGACTGTTTAATATTTTTTTTCTTAGAAACATTTAAAGATAGCTTCAGCACTAAAATATACATACATATATCTAACTTCCTGCTCAGTTTCGACAATTAGAACTTTCACTGTCATTGACATGCAAATAACTATGGGGCGGGTCTAATTAAATTAGTTCTACTTACCTACCACATTTGCAAATCCACTCCGACTTGAAGCTTGTGCACCGTTTCCCAGAAACTTCTTATTACAACTTCTAACTAACCTAACCTAACATCCATGTTCGTTACCTTCAAAGCTCGTATTTTAATTACGAGCAGTAAATATATAATATGCAATATACACGTAATAATGACAACACATCAAATACGTCGATACCACACTAATACATAGGTAAATCGATACCACAAATTGCGAAGCATTTAAAAAATAATTTAATAAAACATTGCAGTCTTCTTTTACTTTTTAACACTTTACCTTTCGGCTCTGGTCTCCTATCAGAGTGTGAAGAATAAAGCAATAATAATAATAAGAAGAAGAATAAACTAAGCCACGAACTCTGGTGTGCGAATTTAAAAATATTTATGGTTTTCTCATACTATTCAAGTAAATGATACTATTTTTGGTAACACGAACATAATTATCTAAAGAAAGAGAGGGATTTGATAGCAGGATCGCTCTAGTGAGAGGCTTAATTCTACAGCATTGCGCTGTCTATATCCTTATTAGTCTACAATAGTGATGTCTTGTGATTTCAATACTCCACTGATCTATATTCTCTTAGCATTTCAATTGTTTTCATTGCACTATATTATTTATTTTGCTATATTAACAAAGGTCTATAAATAAATAGATCTCCTATAAATAAATCTTATATTTCTATCTACGAACTATGTATATAAAACAAAATCCTACACCATAAGGGGTCTGGCGTGTCGATATAATACAATGATAATATCTAATAATCATATAATTGGAATATTTATTTTTTCCAAAACATTCGCCGTAATATGTAGGTTCATTCCTTAGTGCTTCGCATTTCGTATATCATGTCAATGAGATTGTGTCATACCAGTTTATTTGACGCCTCTTTTGAGTGAAATAGACATTTTCAAGGGATAAACAGCAACAATTTGCGCCGCGCAGAGATACGGCGCAGGCACTTCTACGAAATGAAACCGTTGGCACATTCCAAGAACAAGTTATGATTACACGAGTTACTCTTTCAATCATCAGCAGAATTGAACTCATTCCCATGAGCTATTCTCATATGACGCGATAACAGCGTTAACAGGTTCCGATTTCAAAATACATAAGCCTTATTGTAACTTAGGGCACTTATGCATGTTTTCGGAATCAAATGAATTAATCAATATGCGCACGGGTTTAGAGACGCGAATGTACACGAGCCATATATGAAACTCGCCTCTTGACATTCCCTTACCTTTATTTAAATGATAAATATCTGTGCTCATGTTATTTAACGTTTCTATTACATTGCAAATGAGGTAGAGCCAACAATACGGAACACTGTGTAAACAATATTAATTAATATGGACGTCGACCGTTAAGCTAAACGAACTTAAGTGATTGCGAACGAATGAACTTACGTATTGAAAGAAACGAAATTTTGCACCTTCACTCTAATTAAAGCAAATTTTAATTAATATCACATATATGTAATTCGAAAACCAATTAATCGAAGATGTCAAAGTGTGTAGAAAGAACCTTAAAGCTTATCAAACGAAGGGACAAAAAGATGCTGGCGCAGAATTATAATGAAATAAGAAATATGAAACGTGTGAGACGATTACAGAGCGATGGGAAGCTTAACACCACGAACGACCAGTAATTTCTAGACGAGCCTACACACAGATCAACCCAATTGTTTGGCCAATGTTTGAACAATCAAATTTAATAATAAATTTTTTAGCCAATATTTATGGACAGTTTCAATTGAACGAAATTCGATTTTTAAATTATGCACAATACATTGCACTTTACAAAAGTTATGACAAGCATAATATTACAAATATGTAGTTGATTTTTTAGTATATGAATGTATGGGTATAAGAAGTTGCAAAAGATTTACTAAACAAACATTTATAAAGTAAAATTTATGGAGTCCGTGACGGTAATGTCTTACATGTCTTGACAACACAAAAATAAGTTAAATATTACATAGGTACATCTATATTTATTAATTTGTTATAAAAGTGTCTAGCAGACAGACAAATTATTATATTTCATTTTGTAATAAGGTATTGAATTTATTGTTTAACTAATACAAAAACATTATGCTCAAAATATCCGAATAGCAATTGGTAAAATGTAAGTAAAATGTGTAACCAATATTTGCTCACATATTATGTCCAATATATAAACACGGTAACGTGCTTCAAATAGAGTCTGTCAGCAAAATATACATATATCAAATTAAAACGCAATGACTGCATTATGTGATGGCCTGGTCTATGTAACTTCATAATTGTTATTGCATTTCCAACGGCAGCGCCTAACGGTCGTATTTAAATATTTGCTTTGGATAAAATATATCATTAAAATTTCCCATTAAAGTAAAAAGATGTGTGAAATTGTGAAAAGAATAAGAAGAAAAAGAGGTAAATGAAAATTTGCAATAAATGTTTATGTCGTTTATGTAATTGATAGGCCACCGCTGTGTTCAGGCTGCGCATTCTATTCTCAACTTGAGCACGAAACATCACTGGTACTCGTAGAACCGAACCCGTGTCTCACCTGTTGAAGCGGTATCTACGCGTTTGTTTCTGACACTTTAGTCACGCGACATTCTGGTACCTAAACTGAATTTAATTTTTAATTTGGGCCTACATTTGTTTAGTCTCAAATTGTATTTTATTTAACTACTTTGAACTAATCAATGTTCTCTTTGCAGGCAAGCCGCCCGATGTTCTGGCGTTCATCATATGTCTCCTCATGACCGTGGTGCTGGTCGCCGGGGTGAAGAAGTCGCTGTTTTTCAACAACCTGCTGAACGCGATTAACCTCAGCGTGTGGGTGTTCCTGGTGTCCGCTGGCGCCTTCTACATTGATCCCAAAAACTGGTCGGGCCACAATGGACTGCTGCCCTTTGGATGGAGTGGTGTAAGTACATAAATGTATTTACTAAATATTTTATAAAATGTATTTGTTGATATCATCATCATCAACATCAGCCTTCCCGTCCACTGCTGGACATGGGCCTCTCCAATGGCACGCAACTGAGCTCGATCTTCAGCTCTTCGCATCGAACCGAAGCCACCCACTTTGCGTATAGCGTCACTCCACCTAAATCTCGTCATATTTGCTATATATATTATTACATATTTACATATACATATATTGTAAGTTAACAAAAATATTTAATTATTAATATTTATTACACCATTGAAAACCGAGCGTTATAAAAGGTGGATTCCATGCTAATGGTGTTCTCTGCTACTTTGGACTAAATAGGAAAACTTTAAAACCGGTTTGCGACTTAACTAGATGATATATTATTTTTATAATATATAAATTACTAAAATAATATTTACACAGAACAACTGAGTCGTGCTTCCAGCTCGTTTTCTATGTAGACGATGTCATGCAACTAGTACTCAGCCATGCAACAGTGTTTTAAAGCCCAAAAGTTGTTTTGCTTTTTGCCTATACTTCTCAAGAATGCCTTGTAAACATAAATTCGACATTTCGAGTTTCTATATTTGTTCGCTATGAAGTCTTTATGCGCTTGATATAGTTTATAGTGTCATATGGCTTAACATTACAAAATATACATTATAGATAGCGAGAGGGTACGTAGATGGCGTTTTTCACATTGACAGCTACAAAATATAACATCATCGTCAAAGATGACGTTTTCATAAAAAGGCGATATATTTGTAAAATAACATTCATACCTAAAAGTTATTTACAACATTATGTCTTAATATATATATTTAATTTTTTAAAACCTAGTGTTATCCCGTTCATGTATGTACATACATACATTTCGAACAAATCATACAAAAGATGTAAATCCTATATTTGTGTTTAAAGGGGGCTTCAGGATGGATTAATCGAATTAACTTAAGCCAATTAATTACACGCTGGCACGCTGTTACATTGCCACACTGTCATGTAGGTCCTAGGCGTAGGCGTGAGGATGGCCCTTCGCATTGTACTCGTACTTAACAATCAAACCTACGCTGCGTGCTTTGTTCCTTCTTTCCTATTACTATTAATTTTCCTATTCTCAAATTCTTGTTCACTTTCATCCCTATCCTTCATAGTTACATACACACATACACTTCACGCCAAGTCCCTTACGGGGTAGGCAGAGGGCATGGAGTGCCAAATATTCCAATCCTACTGTGCTTCTTCCATATTCGTCATACTCGTAGTTGTTCTCAACTTTTGTTATTTATTTGCTGTTTGTAAAGTTCGACTTTTGGTTAGACTTTTCGGTTTTAGTTACCACTTATCATTTACCACTTAAGACAATGTTACTTTCATTTCTCTTCACGGAAAATCCTAAGAAAATATTTTGTTAATTTTTAAGAGTCTCTGTTTATTGTAAAATTAAAACAGTACATGCCTCGTTGATCGAGCGGTTGCAAGCGCGACAGCCGATCGAGAGGTCCTGGGTTCAAATCCCGGGTCGGGTACTATTGGATTTTTCTAATTTAGAATTTCTAGTAGTGACTCGGAGTC
>DWME01005621.1:0-14651 GCA_018244795.1 Parelbella ahira ahira | reverse complement strand
GGCAATAGGCTCAAGGCCTATTCCATGGTATGTAAAAACATAACTGGTAAAACGTGGTAGTGTAGAACATTTAACTGTCTACCCCTTGGGGGATTATAGACGTGATGTTTTTTTTATTTTTTTTAATGTATGTAATTCCAAGTTATTTCTGGCATTTCAGATTTCATAGCGTCTAACAGAAAGATAAGTTTTGACAAAGATATCGAGAAACTTTTCTAATTGTAACAATTTGTGCGTCTCTCGTCAACGCCTCATTATTTATTAACTCGAGTAGGCTCAGGGCCAATACCCACTGTGTGTCATATTACTCTATCCCTTTGTAAGCTCCAATACTGGCTAAATAAGTTCATCATCCGCATACGACATGGGAATGCTAATGAGTCTAGACACTTTCTGTCCCTTAAAATCGCAGGTAGAAATGATCACCTGAATCAGTTTATGGTAAGCAACTATTAATACGAATTACCTCTTTCTGTCAACTGTTTGAAACAGGAAAAAGAGATATGAAATCATTACAAACAATCACATTAAAAAAATCAGTATAGTGAGCAGAGACTCCATGCCAGGTTTTTCTACACAGCCTCAGAAGAGAGAAAGTTATTGGAAATAAATTATTTACGGTGAGTTTACGATTAAGTGGATCTATATAAGCGTTGCTGATTGAATTGGCACAAATTGGGATAGACTCGAATGTTCTTCAATGTCTGAGCTACTATACCTCCAGTGCTGTATATATTACTTAAATACACAGGTGTCGGTACTGAGGCATTCATTTGGTATCTAATTATTTACAGGTATCCTTTATAAAAAAAATATTCTGTAATACAAGTTTTATTGCTAAGCACTCAGTACTTGTAGTAATAGTTACGTTTAGTGTTACTTACACTGTAGTACTTGTAGTAATAGTTGTAGTAATAGTACTGAGTACTATACGTACAACTATTTATTTGTTCATTCTTTCGTTCTTCATACATTCATTCATCCATTCACTCATCCATAGATTCCTTCGTCCAATGTTATTTTTGTTATTGGCAATCGAGACTTCAACAGTGAATTGACATGATTAAATTTTAACAAACTTTTTGGCAGAAATAAACGAGAATAAAAAACCACTAAAACCAATTAAATAAAATTCCTCCCTTTTTTACTTTACAAGGTCATAAAACATTCACGTTTACGAAAAGCGGTTAACAGAAATGCATTAGCAAGTGTAAATAACTCTCCAACACAGCCATAGCCGGGGGTGAGTTAAGCTGAACGGTACAGACGGGGTGAGGGGGGAACGGTTAAAATTATTTCACGTGTTTTCCTATAGCGAAGTGGAAAAACAGCTCGTTTCCTTTATTTGTAATTTGAGTTGATGTTGGTACAATTCCGTAATCTTAAAAGCAAAACAAGAACTAAATACTGTATTTGTAATTAAATTTTGTTTATATTCTAGTCTACTTATGTTTTAGTTTATTTAAAGAATTTAAGCTATCACCACATCTTATTAACTTTAATTTAATCAGATGTGCCGTTTTCTGTTACGAGTATGTACATCAGCGGTTTATGATTTAACCATTACTTAGCACGCGCGTTCTGTGACATTAAAAAAAATCTAAAGAATGTGACAGAATACGTCGACAGCTATATTAATATAGTGTGGTACCAAATCATAACATTAGTTTCATCGGATGTACCTAAACCCTAATATGACAATAAGTTTGCGCGTTTTCTCTAATTTTCTGGAACTTTCGAATTTTCTAACTATCAAGGCATAACGCAATCTATTTGCATAATCTACCAACATTTTAAATTTCAATAACCTATTTAGTTAAATTGTGGTTACATTAATTCAAACTTCCAATGTGTGTAATCATTATGACATAATTGTGTATTATTTGTGAATAGCAGCTTTGTAAATTGTTTGCCTCCATCGAGACCCAGTTAATGATCTGTTCTACTACCAACGAATAACTTTTATACCAATTAGATAAAAACGTTTAGGCAAACACGGACTGTCACAATATTTGAATTATTTACAGAGGAAATTTCATAATAAAATTATTATTGTTACTTTGTCAGGCCTGGTAATCACGGGTAAGGCAGAGAGCACCAAGTGTCAAATGCCTTTATCCTCACAGAGCTAAGTCGCTTCTTCTACGTTTGTCGTTCTTCTCCCCCATCCGCCAGTGTCTGACCTGTTTAGTCAAGATCGGTGAGTCTTAATGCTCCTTAGCATCTGCAACCATCACCCTTCGAATTGTATATCATCGTCATCAACCCTTTCATTGTTCAATTAGAACGGGTATCCTCTCATATTTAGAAGGTAAGTATATATTCTTTTAATTAGGTATACATTTTTCAATTAATTGAAAAGCCGGTAAAATAAATAATTCATCGTATCTCGATTACACAGCAGCAGTGTAACAAATAACGGGGGTGGATTACCATGGCATAAATATAAATAACTTAGCAGCCCTGAAGTAAACAGTTACTTTAATTTATCATCGCCTTAGCTATCTCGCCTGTCACCTTCGAAATATTCCTTAACTGTGTTGATTTTGACCAGCATTTGTTATAGAAACGTCAATTTATAATTAGTTTTATTAATTACAAACGGCTTTAGTTTATTAGGCTTAACGAACTACCCGAAAATCGTAATCTATTCAGCTATAAAATTTCCTAATAATATTGTTTACGATAGGGACGGAAATTTTATTAATAATATACATATAACAATGGAATAAATATATCTAAAATTCAATTAGAATTTCAGAATATTCAAGGTAATATGAAAATGGAATTCCTAAATGTTAGATGTATTCAATTAAAATTTTTGTGGAATAAATAGTCGACAATTGACAATTGCTAGTTCAACATCATGGAAAACTAAAAAGTTCTTTGTCAATTTACAATTCTGCAATAAACCACAGTATATTATACAGTATCTTTAACTAACGCCACTTGACGAAAATAGTCTGTAACATTTGAAATTCGAAATATACGTTTTTGTGCAAATGTTTATACGCAACGTACGAAAGCTCAAAAACTATTGAACCCTATTGATACTCAGCCGATTACTACAGAATTTAGTTTAACAGGAAACAATACTTTATTGTTGTTTGTTCTGTTACTATATAGTAACTATTTTGGATGTTTCCAAATTTGCCCAATAGGACAGTTTCCAAAAAATACAACCTTTTAAGAATGAAATCTGTCGTGCAATTTATTATCGCGTTCAAAAATACCCTAAATCAATAAACGCCTATCACAAGCATTGTGAATGACCTAACTCTACTACTTTCAACATACGTCAGACCTAGTGACTTCAGTAAGAATAAACACATAAAAAAATTAATTTGGCATTGGCACAAATAAAAGTTCTCCGGCACTAACCTCATAGAAATTTGAGAAAAGCCAACAAAATCATTGAAACGTAAGTACCTATCTGACCGATTGAGCGTAGTCAGATAGATAGAATAGATAGTGATAGAATTTAAATCAAGTATTTCCTGCGGAGTTCTTCAAGGAGCACTGCTAGGACCCTTGCTGTTCCTAATATTTATACGTACATTCTATCGTGTATGACTTAATACCCTAGAATCACAAACGCCACCACATATTTGGATAGTGGACCGTGATGCAATTATAGCTTATATATGGAACGGTATTCAAGCTGAGGACTTAAGTTATCAAAGTCAACTATCAGGCTGTATTGTTACGCTAACCCTAATGGGTTGTCTTCTCGTGTCCATTAAGAAGACAGGTGCTGGATTATTCTGATTGATATATTCAATAGATTTTGGGTTTTGGTCCCGCTTGATGGATATAATTTATTACCTGGAATGTGTTTTGCATCTTCGGTTTATTTAGATTTTTAAATAATTTTAAAGTTGTTGAACAATATACATACCTTTAAACTTCTATTGTAGGTATATTATACTTCTCGAGCCACGTTTTACGTCTAAGAATAAAATTAAACAGTTTTATTTTATATTTGATTTTTAATTGTTAAGTGAGCGAGAAAAACTTGGAATATATTTGTGTTAACGTGCAATTAATATTGAAAATTCCTCTTTCTCTACTTTGTACAGAATCGCTAGAAAATATTCAGAGTGCTTTATTGAAACATTTAAGTCTACGATTGGTTCAACAGAGTGTAATAACTGTAGGCGCCTTTCAGGATCTGAAAAATAAATGATTTCTTATACAAAATTTCGGTAAGCACAAGTAGCTATAACCAGTTATTAGCACCATAAGGTCCACGTTAAAATACACTTTACTATTCTTTATAAAAGCCTATTTTGTTTTCGTAGTTACTTAAAGAATTAATGATGAAAAGTTATTTTGTTAAAAAAAAAACACAATTTCATTTAATACTTCAGACAAATTGAAATGGAAGTCAAATATCGATACAGGAACATCATACCGTTCAAATTTCGTATTTAACGAATTACGGTCGAATTTCGGCGACTGTTGAACCATTACAATTAGTATATTATGTAACATCACCTCTGTAATCCTCGAAAGGGTGGGCAGAGCAGGTTTAGCAGGTTTAGCAGGTCACATGTTTCACCAGTTATGTTTTATTTCCCATGAATTATTATGAGTCTATGACTTTTCACCTGGCTTAGATTAAGACTCCAATCACCACTAGAAATTTCTACTGGAAAATCTAAATTACAAAATCCAATAGTTCCAGACCCGTGATTCGAACCCGGAGGACCGAGCAGCGTGGCACGTTCTGGGGGAGGCCTATGTTCAGCAGTGGACAGCTATGGGCTGATGATGATGATGATGATGATGATGATGATGATGAAATAATAGGTAAAAAATCCATGAGCCTGAGAACTATTTCTCAAGCATATTAAATTAACGACATAACCTAATTAATTATTCTAAGACTATTGTTAAGTTTATAATGTTAATACTATCAAAACATTTATTGTGGTAAAATCTGAGCGGATAACCAATATGATAAAGATTGAATTATCCAGAAAAATCAAAACTAAAATGACAGGAAAATTTAAATAGCGCGGAATAAATGTAACATTTGTAACATAATAGAACATCGATAATAATTTGTGTACAAAAGATAAGAAGTCACTTGTTATTAGTTTCGCGTCTGACTTCGATGATGCAAGGGTGTGGGAAAGGTGGCCGAAGCGCAAGAGTCAGGTGTGTTAAGCTCGAAGCGAGCTTTCATAACAATCGTCTGCCTCACATTGAAATTTAGTTGCATCTTAGAAATACTCATTTGAATCTTATAGAATTAGCAAACAAAAATTATTATGCCATTTTCTTCGTAATTTATCAACATTTATTTAATGATTGGTCAAAAAGATGCCATTAGTAAGGCAATAAGGTAGGTAGTAGAATATTAATAAAATTTAAGCCAGTAAATAACCTAAGTAATAAAATTGTAAGTGTCGTAATTATTATATTCCTCTTATTCACGTCGTATTATTATTCACGTCCCATGGATTAGGTGGTGAGCCTATTGCCAAACACGGGGCAAAGATTCAGACTCAAAAATTCAAAAGTATTCAACCCGGGATTTCAATCCAGGACCGCCCAATTGGCAATCACTTATGCAACCGCTCGACCAACGAGGCAGTAATCAAATCAATAATAACTTTATCAGTTTCATAGAATCAAACAGAATATAGCTTTAATCATTGTAACTAAATCGCTATCGTTGTGTTGATCCAATCTACTTTAAATGTTTAACCTTGACATTTGCCGAATTTATATGACAGTTTTGTTGAAAATAAAACCGACGGCGATGCGCTCCGTGAAATCTGACCGTTGAAAGCGTTGCTAATGTTGTCTACATGTTTTATTTTTTATGCAAATATAGATAAGCATCGTTTGTTTCTAAGACGATATTTTCTAAGGTCAGAAGGTAAAATATTAATTGAGAGAAAACATGTTTTAGCTCTTGCAGCTGTTAATAATTTTTCGTCAACACGCAGTCACGTGTTGAAATTTATTTATTGGAATATTTCACGACTATGAAATGCTCATATAAATTTAATATACGTTATAAAAATAATTCAGTGCCACTGTAACCTAAAAGCATATTATATGAAATAAATCCTATAAAAAGGAGAGTTCATTGATGTTAAACTATCGTAATGTTCCAATTATAAATTGCCATCTAAAGCTTACGTTTTGTTTTGTCTTTTAAATTTATTTATACAGCTAAGTGGTCACAAGATATTTAATAACGGATTCATGTAATAATAATAATAATCCCGTATGGATTCTACTCAACCTGACTTTATGCTGTATATATAATTACAGGGTCGTCAGATATGTCAGTTTTTATGGAAGATAAAATCTTCGTGTAGCTCATTTTATTGGCGTACATAATGTTGTAGATGTTTCTTGACATTTTTAATAAAAATCACATTGCGTCATCGAAGTATTCAATTACATAAGATGATATAAGCCTCTGTCCGGGATCCGACAAGTGCTTAAACAACTGCTTAGTTTTAACCTGGCCAGGTTCATAATGAGACGAACTGCATGTAATTTGCATATTCATTTGCGTCCTACGCGGATCAATTTTACATTTACATTGTAAACCACTTTGAAACGTGTTATTAAGCATTTTGCACCAACATCAAACTTGGAGCTCAATAAATACTTTTTGATCGCGCCATCCGACACCCTTAAACGATCAGTTGCTCATCGTCAGTCAATTTCCATAAAATTCAGAAGTAATATAAATCTAATATATTTATGAGTACTTCACCGAATGCTCGTAGGTTGTAAACTTGGTATAGCATTAAAGCGAGCCTAATAATGGACACGATAATAAAAACTAAATACCTCGCTTGGGAAAGGCCAGGGGTCGTATAAATCATACGTGTGCGATTGTGAAGACTCAGTCGGCCGGTGTCGAAAATGTTAATGCCATTATATTTATGCGTATTACGTTATGTATGTTTGTGTGTTGCGTATATTATGTTCTCGCGTTCGGCACCCGTGTCCTAGTGTTCAGGTCACCGCTAGACGATCGTCTGAGTGAGCGACAAACGAATAACACTACATAATAATTAATAATATTTCTGTAATGAAATAAAAAGGTGACGAATAGTACAATTTTCATAACAAATTTTTTGTCTAAAAATATATTGATTGTTCATTGAACAGTATCTGCGCGCTAGCACTGTACAAAATAATTATTTTAATAACATTCTTTTTCATTCTATACTTAATTGACATCTTTACCAAAATGTCAAGATAGAAAGCCGACGTTTTGGATGGATGTATTGGAAATACCGCTTACTTTAGTGATGACAACGTAATATTGTCAGATTTTTCCACAGAATAAAGTATCAAATAGAAATGCCTGGTAAAATTTTATTTGTTTAGTAACACAGCACATATTGTTAGTCATATGTAGGATAACATTTTGTACTTTATTTAGAAACAAATATTCATGTGTTGGACAAATCTTCCCTTCTGGTCTGCGTGTGATTCTAAGTGATTTGGGAAGTTTGCTTGGTTCGTTAACCAGATCGACGATAAATAGGTAATGTTCTTGAATAATTATATTTAAACACAATAATAATTTTGTTTTTGTTTTTACTTTTGAATAATGTTATACTGTTAATACATTTCACTGCTATTATGCAACTCATAAGCTTTAATCTTAATTTAAGAATAGCAATGTTTATTGATAGAACTCTGACATATAGACATAAATCTTATAAGTGTTTGTAAATGAAGATTATTTGATGTCCCACAAGAAAGTACTTCTCTTGGACATCACTTTGAGATCTCAAAGTTAAAGATCAACGAACAGAAAAAGACAAGTCGTAATAACAATCATTTGGGCTTGCTATTTTGCAATATCGTAACTTCATATACAAATTCTATGCGCTGTTCAGTCTGTGGTCTCATCACTTGCTTGTGTAAGATCAACAAAAGCATCATACATGTGATATAATAATATGACAATATTACTGAATGAGCGAGTACTATTGTATGGATGAATTGGCTGTACATTGTGTTTCGTGATTAATGACGCTTTCGTTTCGTTTGCCTGAACTTTGAAGCTATTGGATGTAATCTTCACATAAATAAGGAAGCAATGATATTTACTTGTATTTTCTTGGTTGGTAAGGAATTTATTCTTGCGGTGACCTTGATAATTTCCATATAATTGTTAATCTTAGGTTTGTACATATGTAAATGGTTAGTTGATTAAACTTTTGATAGTAACTCGTATCCTTCGAAAGTTTCAAAATAGCGAGTCTTAACAAAATCGAATCAGTGTTTTTGGGTTCAAAGGGTAAAAGTAAGTCTATTTTTGCAATTATATCAATCCGCAATTAGGTTATGAAGGTTGTACATATTGTGAAGTTATATAACATTTATTTCAATGATAATATACCGCAGACTAAAAACAATAAATATGTTCAATTTATGTTTTTGTAATTGAATATTTTACGGTAATTTTTAGTTATTATGTACTTAAATTTTATAACAGCATGTTGCCGACATATTCATTTTTAATAGCCTTGCTATAAATATTTGCTGTTTCGAAGAAGTCTGTGTATGATGTAAGGACTAGGAGTTGCGAAGATTATTGGATGTCCTGATGCAATATTTACTCAAAATTGTTTAGACAGTACTCAGCGAGGAGGATGTGAGTATTCCTAGAGAAAGATGTGCAAGTATTTTATAATCGGTTATAAAACAGCTTATTTGAACGGATAAATAGTTTAATTTCTATTAATGAAATAAATAGATTAATGGCGTTTTATTAGGAAGATAAAGCAAGCAGTTAGATTTGCGTATGCCTGAAAGTGGGTGGAAAAATTTGACTTCTTGTTTAAATCTGTTGAAAAAAATCTATCTGAAGTATCAGGTCTAGCCTGTACGTACAAATTTCATAACATACCTATACCAAATATTAGCAAAGTTATTCAAATGACAGAATTTCTTTATTTCAATCAATTTTGTTTTAAATGACTAACTATCATAGGTTCCAAAATTATTATATTACAAATACGTAATAAATATATCAAACGAATAAATTAAAGTTTTATGTAAAAATAATATCTGCTTTGTATACAATATATTATAATTTATGTTATGTGGTCACAAATAAAAAAAGTCACATTTTAATGGTAAGTGCAAAACCACCTTCCATGCTATAAGCCTGCTTGCTAATAATACTCTATACCCCATTTACTGGGGAAACATAAAGGTGGAACAGTGCCCCAGTCAGAACAATGCCCCATCAGCTGAGCCTATTCCCACAGAGTGCTTTCTCCTCCGTGATCGACCGTTTTCGATCTCGATCTCATCGCGACACGTGATTCTTCGTTCAATGCACTTCACTGTGTCGCATTTTGAATTATTTAAATTCCTAGCTTAGTCTATAACATCGCGCCTGTATATTCCGAAGGGGTAATCAAAGGATTGTAGTTATCCCAGTTTCCACTTATGTTATTCGTTCCATGGAGTAAGGATTGAGCCTATTACTATGTCCGTTATATATGTATTTGGACTTTGTTTTACTACTGGGAATTTCAAGTAAGAAAAATCCAGTAGGTAATAAATTATCTGACCTCGGAATCGAACTCAGGTGCTCGTGTTAAACAGTAGCACTTGGTTACACTAGACTAACGAGACAGTCAAAACAAAAATTTGTGCTATACATAAATACGTCTATGTTCAGACTTCGGGACATTTAATGTAATACCGAGCATTCGATCGAATTTTTTTATTTGAAAATTAATTTCTCCACAGATATATGGTGTTCATTAATAGGTACATATTAATTTCATTTTACAATTTGCTAAATGTCCCACGCAAATTTTAAAAGACAAGTAGGTACCTATTCTAAAATAGTATTGAATTAAACACTTGCGGTATTTAACTCCAAAAGCGTTTCTTTTTTACTTTTTTCTTTAATTCTGAGTCCGTACCTGTACAAGACTATTTCCTCAGGATCTGCCGTCAGATAAATAAAATGTCTCCGCGAAGTTGTGCAATCATTCTGTAATGTTAGTTTTGGCACTTTTTACTATTGCATTTGTTAGGTACCGTTTCTGTGACAGCCGACGATCGTGTAACGGTTACTTCTTTGTGTGTTTTGTTCATTGTACTATATATCGGACATGTGTGAGTTCGGTCGCTCGTCTTATTGTCAATACCTTGTATAGGTACGTATGAAAGCTTAGATCCTGTTAGTAAACATATTTTCTATAATATTGTATTATCAAACTTTTGAACATAAATTAATTGTTTGTACGCCTCATCGTGAATATAATTATGTTAATATATGTGTCACAGAGGCATATATTATTTGCGTTTTATTAATATAATACTAGATCCGGCACTATAATCCTAGGTATTTTCGATTCTTATTAATTGACGATCGGTTTTATCACTTCGCAGTGAATATTATATGTATAGTGGTGTAGAAATCAAGGTACCATCGGTTTATAAATAACGTCGGACCCCTGCTTTGCTTAAATATAGTAGGTATAACAGACGATTCTCATATAAGTATTTCAAATATTCTGAACACTTTTTATGTCATAAATAAAAACTATATGAGATATTTAAAGAGCTCTGTTATTATTGTATTGTTTTAATAAAATATGATAGGGTGGATACGTTAATATTGTAGCATTAACATAATATTTATTTAATGTCATAAACTGGTCTAGGTGCCGACGAGATCGACAAACCGAAGATAGGGCGCGATGGCGCTCATTGGGGGAGGCCCATGTCCAGCGGTGGACTAAATTAGGCTGATGATGATGATGATGATGATGATGAATTATGCATATGGATTTATTAAAATACATGCATACATACATATACGTATATCTTCAAGCCAAGTCCCTTACGCGGAGGCAGAGAGCACGGACTGCCAAATATCCCTATCCTTGCATACCTGCCGTGCTTCTTCCACATTCATCAGTTTCCTATTAAAATGTCACAAAAATAACGTAGTTTTATATCAACAAAAGATTTTGAGAGTGTAAAGCGAAAAATCTACTGAACCCATTCTGAGAAATAGGAGTTATTAAAGCAAGAAGTTGCTGAACTTCAGATTGATTCTATCTCAAAGTCGTTGAATACAACAACGTTATTAAAGCCATATTATGTTAATGTGCTTATTATATTTAAGTTTTTAAGTTCTCTAATATAAACTAGTAAATGACGTAATTTATGAATGCATGTACTGGAAAAAAAAATTAATATCACCACACGTTATTTAAGATTTAAACATTAATACATTTAAGTATAAGAATCGACTCATCTATTCAAGGCAACTTTGTTTTTGTGGCTGACCTGATCGTTCAGCGGATTTGGAATACACAAACTGGTATTTAAAAGGTCAAGCAGCTGATAATAGCTACATGGACATTAATTTTTTATAAACGGTTGATAACCTTTCATTCATTAGAAACGGGATAAGTTAGAACAAAAAACTAAACTAATATATTATATGTATTAATATATAATATATTAGCTGCCAAGCCGCACTTGGCCAGCGCGGCAGATTATGGCCTTAACCCTCTCAATATGAGAGGAAGCCCTTATTCTAACAGTGGAATGATCAATTGGTCGATTATTATTATTTTTTTTTATGTATAGGCAATGATAATAAATATATATGCATATAATTATATGTATAATACTGTTCTAACAAAGCTTAATGAAGTAATTTTGTAGAATTGACGTTATGCTCATTCAGCAGTTTAAATTTTATTTTTCCTACCGTCTGTATGCTAAACTTTTTACCGCTTTTTCGACACTTAAATCTTGAAATGTTGTTCTTTTATTAGAGTAAATATTAAAACACACACATAGATTTACAAATAAGCGGTTGTAAGGTGTAAAATTTTTGTTTTAGTTTATTTCTATATTAACAGACATGGGACTGTCCCGTTAAATTCAATTTTATGATCAATGTACCTACGAGGTGACAAATTTGAAGGTGTTTAAATTATTTTGTGTTAATGGTTACGATAAGTTGATAAATATTTTACCAGTTACCATCTCATTATAAACATTGAGAAGGACGAACGAATAACTAAATTATTATTTTGCGCTTGTATATAACACAGTTCTAGGATTATTTCACTATTGAAACATATTTTCTGTATAAAGTTTTGTTGACGTGAATTCGTACGCAATTTTAACTTTAAGCTGTAGCGCAGTGCGCCGTGTATACGAAGTATAAATCAATTAATCAATATCATAATTCATTCTATATGATATATTCATACCTAAAAATTGTATTATATTAACAATATATGTATATATGTATTGTATATAAGTATATGTCTTTACTGTAATATACATTTTTGTCGTTATTAAATAATTATATGAAATCGATTTTTATTTACCCGGAAGACCTGTATTGTTTTTGTTATAAATTACAATGTTGTCTGTCCAAATTTTTCACATCTATCAATAAAACAGGTACACGAATCGTTTATTGTTTCCGAGTTACTATGACTTCGTATCATATTGGTATACCTTTTCTAACATTATGATTATTATAAGGTTTATCGTCAAATTTGATAACATGCATTGTAATTTATTGTTATTGCCTTCTCATTTACAGTTCATTGTAACAAATTATGAAGTGTCGTGCAACATATTGCCATTGTAGCATCATGACAGCTTCTTTCTAGCGTAGATCGAGAACGCTAAATGCCATATATTACTCTAGTACTCTCTCCTTACAAACCGAATGCGCTACTTCTACGTTCATCATCCTCTTTATAAATGCACACCAGTTTCGCAGACTTCTGACTCACCCGTCTGCGCTATTTTGTAAAGTTAGCTGAGATTCGATCTCTCTCGTCACCTGCATCCATCCTTCACATATTGAGCAATTAATTTGCTTAAAGCATTACAGTGTCATATGGCAACCGTTCGGCACTACACTATTGCAACACTCGTCTCCGCAAACATAAAATGTAAACACTCAAATAGAATCACTTAGTAAGTACAAGGACAGGTGTGTGACCTTTATCGGACGGAGCACCTGTTTTTATTCCGTAATCGTTATCATTTTTATATAAAACATAACATCGCGCCTGTAATCCCCGAAGGGGTAGGCAGAGGAGTGTAGCACACTCCCACGTTTCACCAGTTACGCTTAAGTCCCATGACATAGGCCTATTGCCATACACCGGGCATTGATCCAGACTCCGAGTCACTACTGGAAATTATAAATTAGGAAAATTCAATAGTACCCGACCCAGGATTTGAACCCAGGACGTACCGCAGTCGCGCTTGCAACCACTCAACCAACGAGGCAGTCGATATTATGTGATTTCCAGAACTGCAAAATTTAATAATGTTCTAGTAACCTCATACAAAGGTCGATTGATTGATTTTTTAAAAGATGAAGAAATTTAATTGCATAATATTACGTTGGAACGGAAAAGTATTTTATAATAATTATGTAAATGCACAACTCAACATAATGCGAATAGCGTTATCCCGCCCACAGGAAACCGCAGTAAATTATTATAGTCTCTTATTTAAAGGTTAATCAGAGTTATTAGATACGTCCGTGACATTATAATATGTATTTGTTAATATTTACTTCAGATTATGGACTGATAATAACAACTATTTTTTGATGATTCCGTTTATTTTTAAATATTCGTTTTAATATTTAAAATAAAATTACCATACAATATTATCTGTACATATAATAAATTGTAAGAAATGTAATCTTCTTCTTTGTTTAATCTTCTTTGTAGAACATAAGTAGATATGTTTTTTCCGGCTATTTCTGGTACGGGTAGGCAGAGACCAAGATTTTTATATTTACGTATTAAAGTAACTACAAGTATTTTTTTAACTATAAATTTAATTTAATGACTTAACTAACATTTTAATACCGTGCATTTATATCTAGTAGGTTCTATATTGTGTAAAATGTAGCTTAACCCAGTCGTAGACTCAGTCACAATCTCGACGACGACCTTGAAGATGATATAAGAAATACTTATTTTTAATAACGTTATTATCAGTTATATATTTATCTGATAAGTCAACTTTTATATATGTAGAACATACAACTGTGGGATTTTTACGCGTTTAGTACAAAATTAATGTTGAAATCAACAATGTTATGTATAACGTTATGTACAATTTTTAGAGAAATATGATTGCCTAAGAGAAAGCAATTGTAAATGCAATTCTAGTTGAATGTGTGTTTGTGGAGAAGGTCAATATGAAAAGTGTATAATTGTTGATGTTTGACATCGATACAATAAAAAGAAAGCTTATAACATATAAAAAATATCCCGATATTAAGAAAAAAGTCCAATATTTTTTTTATTTTGTATGATAATGACTTAAATTGGGAGTACAAACTGTTAAATCTTTCTGATAGTTTTTATACATTTCTGAGTATTAATTGACATGTTCTATAACATAGTTATAGGTATACAAAAATAGTATTGTATGCGTGTATTGGATATTGCAACATTTTTATACTTTATGATATAAAAACGGATGTAAAGCCGATCTAGTAAAGAAGCCGTAGAATACTGGATGGTAGCACCTTAAATAACGGTAAGTTTGTAAGTACACATCTATTAGTATCAAATGTTATATACACACATGCGGGGGGGGGGGGGAAGTTAACACATACTATC
>DWME01005620.1:0-14651 GCA_018244795.1 Parelbella ahira ahira | reverse complement strand
CTATTGCCATACACCGGGCACAGATCCAGACTCCGAGTCACTACTAGAAATTCTAAATTAGAAAAATCCAATAGTGCTCGACCCGGGATTTCAACCCAGGACCTCCCGATCGGCAGTCCCGCTTGCAACCATTCGACCAACGAGGCAGACATTACAGCAACTTATTGTGATATAATACATCTACTTCGACATAATATTACACATCTGACTCGCTTCTTCTACATTAATCACCTCCTCATATACGCACGTCGGTATCAGATAATTCTAACTTTTTGCCTAATTTTTAAACATGTATTAGAGCGTAATGTTACACTAACGAAATAACGTTTTAGTAGTATTTGAATTAATCGCCGTTAATTCACAAACATATCATGATGCCTGTATTTTCTCCAAGGTATAGGCAGAGAAGTGTAACACTCGCATTTTTCACCAGCTATCTTATACATTACATAGGAAAAGAGAGCTTACTGCCACATAATTACCATGTAAATCACCCTTAAAATATACGAAAATAGTGTGGTGTAACACATACGAGTTTAATAGTGTTGTGTCTGGCTATACACTCGTACTAGTGAGTGTTAGTTAGTTAGCGGTGGAAATTCTTGGAAAAGCACGCGGGCAAGACATACAATGCAAAGTGTTATTTTAGTATGCCAGATTAAGGTTTATTGCATATGCACGAGTTGGGAAACGTGCATATTTTCACGCCCACGGAAGATCGTCAGAGGAAAATCCGTAACAAATTAAAATAATTTTTTTTCCACTGCGCATTAAATTTATCGCGTTATCTGATATTGCTTCGGGAAATTGTTATGTGAAATTTACATTTTGTTCTGCAACAAAGCGCGTGTATGGTTTTCGATTATCAGCCCGCGAAAGTACAGAGCATTGAAATGTTCGTATTTAGCCTAGCAAACAGTCAGTCGGGCTACCCGTTGGTAAGTGGTCACTGTCTCCTATGGACATTTCCAACAACCGAGGAGCAGCCAATGCTATGCCGGCTTTGAAGGAGAGCTCTATTTGCGCTTTTCTTCAAGAACCCCATATACAAAATAAATCGAGCATTGAAAGGCTGTAGAGACTATATCCGACGACGACGTCCTAACAACGCTGCTTGGATTCCAGTCACGTATCGTTAAGTACAAAATACATTATTGATTGTGTCTGTAACGGTGGATGTTGAAACACATACGAGTAGGTTCTGTAAGAGTGAATTACTTTAGTATTCGGTGTTCTCTGCCTACCCTGCAAGTGACCTGGCGTGACAATATAGAAATATAATATCGTATTATGTATAATATAAAATAACGTTTCTGTTTTGTTCAAATAAATCCTAGCTTAACCTTATCAAACCCATGTATAATAACCGTACTTTAAATGAATTATGTAATTCTTAATTGAAGTCATGATAATCATTAGACTATTTCAGTCCATTGCTAAACACAGGCCTTCCATAAAGGGTTATTTCTACAATCCCCAAGTTGGGCGTGCGGGCTGAAGATCCTAGAGCACAGTCTCTCGCCCTCGTCTGTTGTACAGCAAAGTGGCGTAGCTCCAAAGATGAAGCTAGGAAACCCTTAGACTTCTTATAATATTAACTGCCCTAAGGATATTAGGGTTTCTGTTACTTTATTCTCACTTACTACGGGTTTAAATGACAACTAAAAGTTGTTTACATTAGCCCAGTACCCAGACTTTAAATACAGGTAGAATGAAATACAGCAAAATAAAACCACTCATCATTCCAAAACGAGGCCTGTATCCAATAGTGGAACGATAAAAGTACTCGTATTAATGATGTCAATGACACTGAAGAATCATATTTCAATTTATAATTTTAATGATTTGGTCAATATTTTTAATGATTATTAATTATTATAATTAATCTATGTTGAGGCGTTACAAAAAAAATTAATATTTATAATTTATTCGCCTGCCAAGTCGCACTTGGTCAGCAAGGCAAAGTATGACACTATCACTTCTAAGCAAAGATAAAAGGGTTGATGATAATAATGATGAACAACAAATACAATTAAAATTAATCCAATTTAAGACGGTATAAAAAGTACCATTTATTTTGTTCGACAAAAAACCTTTCCTTAATGGCAGTGACATTCATTATCGTCGTCTGTTTACGATCAGCGTGTTTACCAATCAATTTTGAAAATAAAATTATTTATTAAGCCCGATAGGCAGTTGTCGAAATGTACAGAATCGATTATCATAAAGCTATACCCACACCGCCGCGTCGACGAACGTTAATCGAAGCAGGTTTTTGTATCAGTGAAAACTTTTTTGAGTGAGTCTATAATTCGCTTTATAAATAGAATAAAAAATAATACAAATTATGTCTCTTATCAATTGTAATTAACTTAATTAAAATATTAGGCAATGGTGTCTAAATAAAATTTGGAGTAATTTAAATCCTTTTTTTTCATTTATAATTTTATGTAAATAGATATGTATATCTACACAACATCGAAAATTACTAAAGTGCACTTTGATCACATTTTCTCATTCCATCATTTATTAAAGTGATGTTAACATATAGTTTTAAGCGTTGTGAAAAGAAAATGATAAAACTAATTAAACAATGTAGTTAATCGTAATCAAAATATAAATTTTCATGAGTTCACCAAACACTCTATATCAATTGTAAGCAACAAACATGGCCGAACATTCGTGCGCTCGCCGAACGCTCGGCGCGGCCGTTGGTGTAGGCAGAGCGCGCAAATTCGCGCAACGGTCACGCGCGGCGGCAGCTGTGCGCGCATCTGCTCGCTGATCCCGCTTTTTTTACGTTTAATTCGTTTGTTTTGCCCTTGAGCCGCGGCGCGCAAGGTGCTCGTCTACTGAGCCGTCTAGCCGCCGGCGGACTCACAACAATGCCTCTTATTACGTATAATCTTGTATTATCTTTATTACTCTATCATCACGCTACCTCTCTTATGACATAGACAGAAGGCACCGAGTGCCACATATCAAATATCGGTGTTGTTATGATGCTGATGTGCTTCTTATATTAGTATTATGTATTTCATTGTTATTATATTGTCACGCCAGGTCCCTTACATGTTAGGCAGGTAGCATCTAGTTTCATATATTTCTATTCATACAGAGCTGACGAACTTCTTATATTATTTTATTTTATATGGCATTATTGGATTAATAACACCATAAGTAGTTGTTTTTGAAAAATGGTATAAAGTCATCTTCTGAGCTGTTCAAATTGAAAATTTTACGTTTTTATTAACCAACGTGTTGATATTTACCTATATATGAAGTCATCCATTTTATATATTTGTAATTTAAATTCTCGTACAAAAATGGAACTAAATGTTGCTCTAGATTTCAGATAAAACTGACAGTTTCGATACCAGTATTGATAATTTAATAGTTACTTTTTCTTTCTATTGTAGGTAGTATATTTTAATAGTTCATTTATTTATAATTTCTTAACTTCACCACTAGTAGCTATTTGTAAAAAAAATTGGAGATTTTCACCCTTTATCAGATTCATTTATAAATTATTCTCTAAAGAGGAAAAGCGCCATTATGATTCTTAGAAAAAATGCCAGAATTCATTGAATGTACATGTTAATATATAGACGTTTATATTTCTGATAAATGTGCTCTTCAGCACAAAATATTTATTAATTCTCGCATTACTATTATTATTAACAAAAAATATGATAAATTATTTTATTTTATTTTATCGTCAATTAGAGTGGCGCAAGGTGCACTGCCGCTATCTGGCTTCGTACGGTCTATAATGGCGACGTATTTAGGCACTAATTAATAAAAAAGTATAAAAAATGTAGCACATATTTTTATTTCTATATTCATGATGACAAATAACGACAAAAATTCAAAAGTTCTACAATTAATTCTAAATTCACTCTATTTGAAAGGTTCTATATAGTGTAATGAAATATAAAAATCACATTTTAAATTCAGTTACGACGTAAGCAAGTAACTTGTTAATTGTCTCCATTTGTGAAAGACTATCGTTTTGATGAGCAGTATCTATGTATAAAAAAAAACATACATATTACCTATATAGATACATATATACATTAAGAAACTTGACAATAAAAAAAACAATTATAATAAAATCGATTGCTATAAAACAAAATTATTTTAGAATGAAAGACCCATTTAGTAATTGATAAGTTATTAACTAGCCTCTATATTTACTTTAAATAAGTGCTAATTAATTAAACTGGTACAGTGATCGTTAAACGCGACTCTACGCTCGAGTTCACTTGACGCAGGTGTATGTCTCGCGTTGGAATCGTACGGCGACTTAAAGTTTACTAGTAAAGAAATAAACAACATGCAGATAATACTAAAGGTTACATTTTAAACAAATAAAGATACACTCATTATTGTTATCGTTGTACCATCACATCTGTTCGCTTACGGGATAGGCATAGAGTATCGCCAAATATGTGTATTCTTATAGTCTTGACGTGCTTTTTCTACATCCATCACTTTCATTATACCTATATGTACATTTCACACTGTTAAGGACGGATTAACAAATTTGCAGGTGTTCATGAGCGGCAGTAACAACATGTAACTGCTAAATGCTGATTTTTTAAACAATTTAGTTCTTTTCAGTGTCTTAGTTGCAAATAATTGTTATAGGTCTTCATGACAAATCCTACCAAGTATTTTAAATGGACTGTTTCATTATTATTATTATTTATAAATAAAATTGTAAATCTTAAATAACTTAAGAAATAAATGTATTTCAGTTCACTGAACTATTGCGATTTTGGTTCCGTTACCGTCCCTGAAAGAAATAAATTTTACAATGAAATAACTTTATACGGTTATAAATATTTACAAAGACAATTACGTAAATGTGTAAAAAACAAACAATAAATGTTCAAAGTAAATAAAAATTAATGAAATAATAAAATAATGAATAGTGTTAATAATCTCCAGTGCGCTTAATACCTCACGGGCGATCATGACTCCGCTGGTAAGGGAGAGGTTGTATGGCGGAAGGTAGCGGGTTGGAATTGTTTTCAATACACTTAGAATAACTTCCCATGGACATCCACTCCTTACTGAATACGTGATTTCTATACAAGACAAATAGATACGTTATGATCATATATGTTTATTTTGTCTGAGTGTAGTCAACGGGGTAGGCAGGAATGTATGAAGTGGGAACCAGACGTGACAATATAATAATAACATTTTAACATGAATTCAAAAATGTACTTATTAAGCGGGTAATTTGCTGTTGTATAGTTACCATAGCACTGACATTTCCTACTTTAGGATCAGATAGCCAAGTGTAAAAATAAAAAATTATAAAGAAAATATATCATTAGTACCGATAGCAGGTGTACTGATATTTGAATAAATAAAATAGAGCTGATTTAATCAATAAAAAACAGTAACATTTATCTTTGCCGACCATTTCTTAATCCCCTTACATGTAACCACCTGTAATTGTAATGAGGTTTAACATATAGGTCATCGAAAATCACACAATTCATAGACTGTTTAAACGTCCGCGCATAGTAAATACACATCAGCATGCGCCCGCGGTCGCTCACTGCTACGACCTCGGCGCTACAAACTAAGTGAGTTAATTAGTGCTAACAACCGGTGCAAGCGGTTTTTGTCCACCATTGTTGGGTTCGGTTCCCACAGTCGACGTAACATACATAAAATCTTTTTTAATGTTAATATCATTTTTTGTGATTTTTAGTCTGAGGTGGCAAAGCAATGTATGGCAAGTTAGTTAGACATCTACATTGCAATGTGTTGTTGTGTCAACAGGAAGATCTGCAACTTTAATACTACATGAAATACGTTAAATCTGTAAAGAGATATCTATTTGGCACTCTGTTTCTGTAAAATATCTACTAATAAAGGAGTAATATAATTACTATATATTTATTAGTTTCATTAATACATATATTAAGTAACTTCAATTTATTTTAGAACTTTCATTTGATTTATCATAATTTTTCAACACATTTTTGTGTTCTACTTCTAGAAAATGTTAAATTCACAGATAATATTTAATCAACGTACAATTCTATCTACTTAAATCTCTTCTTATTATTTCTACATATTTTAACAAGGAAGTGTAAATGCATTTCCGGATTTATTGATATAATCTGTCGATGAAATTGTCGTTAGTAATATGTGACAGAAGCTTAGCTGTATTTTGGAGAAATAGACTTCAAGTGGTCGGTTTCTCTTATATTAGACAGTAGTGGTTATCTTAGTTTCTCTCGGCTTTTGAAGGTTTTGGGTTCTTGTCTCTGGTTGACGTCCATCCGACAATTTATATACAGTCTGATTTACTAGTTATCGTTGATCTTTCCGCAAAGAGTTGTCATTTGTATGACGAGGTTTAATTCGCGTGTAATAATTTTCCATCGTTTGTCGGTCTTTTGAGCAATATGATTAGACTAGATAGATAATGAAGGTTTGAGAAACTTCATGGTGAAAAGTAAGACAAAAAGGGGAATAAGTAAGCTCTAGTTGGGGGGGGAGGGGGGATTTTGTATGGTCTTATAATGATTAATTTTTACAGAGATAGAGAATAATATTTAAAAATAAGCAACTCTTCATATAATTTTGTAGCGGACGTTAGTTGTCTCGGTGTATGAGAAAGCTTTATCCATTTTTCCATTGTCCTCTCGTAAAACTTCGATTCTTCGAAAAGTTCATATTTTCATAGAGCCGCTGCCAATACGAAAGCTAGGTCAAGGGCGGTGCGCTGATGCCAACTCGGCTTGTTAATGGCGTATTTTAGTTTTAAATTACCGAATAACACACCGAAAGACCCGACGAACACACATTCGTAACACATATATAATCGTTAGCATATAACATGTGTTACATTAATTGGAAACGCGATTACTTCAAGACTAATGTTCTACGATTTAGGTGTCATGTCTTCGTCATCATTTTTTATCTGTACATCGCTCGTTGTACTGTTCGACACAGATCTTTCAGAATGTAAAGGGTCACCACAGCCAGTGACAATGTATCTAGCCAGTTGTCGGTTGGCAGACTTCACATGCCTTAAAGAACATTACGAAGAACTCTGGTTTCGTCATTATTTTTTATACATAATAAGGACACATTATATTGCTATTTACTTACAAACGACAGAACTAGACCGACTATTTTAAAATCTAATCCGATTGTCATTTGAATAATCTAATCTATGTAAGTCGGTAGAGACTAATCCAGTCGCCTTACACTCGTTACTATACCACTAATATGTTTTATGTTTGTATGTTTGTGTAATTTAATCTGTATACATTAATATTTACATGAACTTAATTTCTCATATATGTCATGCATTGACTTGTGAAAGGTCAAGGGAGATATTAAGTCTTCATAACCTTGTAGATTAACGATCAATAATAATACGATGAAATATTTACATAGTATAAACAATACGTCCTATCCATGCAGCTCAGGACGTGCAAACACACGTCAAGAATTCAATATCAACGAAAACCTTGAATTGTTTAGTTGACCCGATAAGGTATTATCAGATGTGGTTCCGGAAATGACGCTGACGTCGACTAAGCCTAACACTTGAGATGTTAGACGCGTTTGAATGGAATTTATAGCTATTTTATTTCAGTTTATAAGCAGAAGTAACCGAGTGCAATATATCAATAAACTTTTTTAGTAATATCTGACAGGTGTATTTTCATATCATACGTTTAGGACATTCTGTCAACATGAAAATAACAAACATATAGGAAAACAGGAAATCTTTGAACTATGTATTGCGTTCAGGCTTTAAATGGCACATTTTTGCATAAGATGGTCGAACTATCCTAACCATTTCCACATCAACGGGCGCTTCAGTTTTCCATCAAAGTTCAGCGACCCACCGCCGGCGCTTTAATGCCTAACATAAAACGGCCTCTGCGAGACTGATTAAAGACGATCGTTAACTACGAGACGACCGATATATTTGTGTTTATTTTCCTTAAGTCGCGTAAATTTGACGCGACCCGCATTGTAATGGTTTTGACGACGTTGTTAATTTGTGGACGTCGGGCAAACGATTTGGGGAGAATTGAGCACATGAGCTGTCAAATTAGTTTTGGGAACGTCGATGGAGACGATAACCTACTATCCGGCTGCCAAAAACTTTTCTTTCGTCCGTTTTCATTCTGCTTAAACGTAATGCCCTATTTAGAATGTGAAGCATAATATTAACAAGAAAACTGCTTTAGATTTGTTTATAATAGTTTCTAAGGTAGACTATGGCCTTAAACTTTTTCCAATTCCAATATAAGGCCAATATGGCTGATGTGTTCGAATTCAATTTTTTTTTATTACAATTGTATTATTGTTAAAGGTAAAACATTGTCTAAGTTGTAAAAAAAGTTAATTTTGACTTTCACATTTCCAATATTAATTTATTTTGTACTATTAATTCCATTTGTAAGCACATAGCACACCTTACAAACGTAAGCGAAAATTATCATGTTATAGTTTGGTCTACACAATGATAGCATTGTTAATGCATCCGAGAACATAGTACCTATAAATAATTCCCTGTTTAAATTAAATTACATATTTGAATTAAGACTACACAATATCTTTGTACTGTCAATATGAAATTGCTCTGATAATGTATACATAATGTACTACCGCTCAACTCGTAAACTTCAATAGTTTTCTGCCGGCATCAATCTCTGATTTAAACGACGTGTTTAAAAATCGAATGATAGATCGTTACGATTTTATTCGCATTCAATCATTTCAAATAAGATCTTTTATTAGCGCGCGTAGGCATCAGACGATACTTGATTTATAGTTGATCTATGCTGGTTTGTAATTTATAACTCTATTACATCTTACGTATTATGATAAGGGGTAGATTAGATAATTTGATGTCTCTATGGTGTTCGTTGAATCATATAGAGTTTATTTATTTATGTCTATTTATCATGGCGTTCGAATGGAACGTTCGGTGCGGTCCTTTGAAACTCTACAGTTCGAGAAAATTTACTCTGACGTTTTCATGATTTAGATCATAGTTGATCATCCTGTGTGGTACAGTTAGAAATCAGACATTGAGCTTGTAATCTTTAGATGATCACTTATAACTCTACATAGAGTTATTTTAAGAATACCTAGAAACTTGTCAAAATAATCAAGTATAGCTTGAACCTGTATGACATACTATCCACTGTTGGTAATGGTCTACTCATAATACAATGATTAAGCCGACATTGTGTCAGGCTGGCCAACTGTGACTCTATCTATCACGGTCTACTGCTGAACATAGGTTTGTAGCAAAAATAATTTACGGCTATAGTCCCAACAGTGGGCATGCTATAAAAATCATAATATGTTATATTACACAGAACTTAAACGTAACTGGTGAAACGTGGTAGTGTACTATACACCTCTGCCTACCGTTTCTGGGATTACAGGCATGATGTTACTTTTAATGTTACGTTGTTAATATATTAATTTGTAACACACAAGTGGGTAGTGACGTGCGTACGAACTCAATGTGTTCAAGTGGTTCGATCACTGACAGAGTGTTATGAGAGCTTGGAGAGCTATCTTATGACTTCATCAAAATAATTGATAGATATAGGCGTTGAGGAAGTTTAAGGCTCATCTTGACCAAATGAGTCAGTCACCGGCTGACGGGGATAAAAGAAGTCTTTAAAACCGACGTGGGTCTATAAAGAGAGTAATTAATGTAGAATAAGCATGACAGATCTGGAAGAATTAAGATATTTGGCACTTGGTGATATCTACCTACACCGTAAAACAGCCAGCGTGATGATATTATATAAATAATAGCAAGCAATTTATACGGAAAACACTAGGCGAACAGGCAGAGGACCACCTGACGGTAAGGGACTGCGGTCGCCATCTGCGTCATCAAAGGAGTTACCAATATGTTGTAAACCTTTTAGTTTCGTCAAATTCTGAAGGTGTATGAACTGGTGCAATGTCGTAATGCATTACACGTTACCGGTAACGCGTTGTCCCCTGCCCATGAGTCATATGAGCCCATCTAATTTCATAACACTGAATAATGCAACGGCAAAATTCACTTGGAAACCATCCAATATCACTTGAATACAAATTGTTGCGTTGCTGCTTTACGTTAAAATTTTCACTTTTAACGTGTTTTTAACGTAGAATTATATGGATGTAGAAGTATCGCAGTGTTATAAACTGCGACGTGTGACTTAACTTAATAATTACTTATACAAGTTTTCATCATCAGCCTGGTTTAGCACACTGCTGGACTTGTTTCAATAAGCGCGCCCACGGACGTCCAGTCAGCTTTGTTATCACGCCGCGAAACTTTGTAGGTACGAGTATATATGAGTTACTGTTGTTTTATGGAATCTAATATTCGAGAAGGTTCGACGCTACTTTCATAGAAATTATTCGTAGTACAAATAAGTTACGTAGGGTGCCCTTTCGTCAGACTTTTTTAATAATATGTAAATTAGTGCTGTTAATTAATCTATAATATGTATGTAGTGATCAGAGCATACATGTTAAAACTGCAGGTTTCGTATATAATGCTAAAAAATCGCGCTTCAGCTGTCACTACGAATAAGTATAGGTACTTCGGACGCCGTCCTTATATTTTCAAGATGAGAGTTTAAAGAGTATAGTGCAAGATATACTGAACTACGAGAAATGTTTTAATATTACTTCCTGCATACATACTTACCGATTCGATTTGCACTAACTGGATCAACGTTACCAACACTTTCGTTCTTGCCTTGCTGCTACCACTTAATATTAACTAATAATGTAATGACTGACTGACAATAACAGTTATATTATTAGACTCCCGTTCTGATTATTTTGTTAAACGCGGTCAGATTAGACAAATTTATTTTTATGGTATTTTAAAAAAACCTTCAATAGAACATCAGTAACAATAATAAAATCTAACACATGGTGGTTTTATCATTGCAGCAGGTTTTTATCATTACCTTACAACTTACTTTTGTGATGATCATTTCTATGTGTCTTGTTTAATGGCACTCAGAAAGCCAGTCACATTATAAATAAATCCATATAAATTAGATTGGTAACACCTTTGCCGCAGCCTTCACTAACCCACTAGTTGAATATTTGCCGCGCGTAACTCATTACCATACGGAACATCTGATCGAGGCGTTAGTTCGTTACGGCACTTGCTGTCTTGTGTGCGAGTGGCGATAGTTGACTATACGACAACATACGTACACATGAACCAGCCTCATGTAACCCTTGTTTTATATAGAACTAGCTCTCACTTTAGCATTTTTTAATGTGGGCAGTTTCGCAATATTCTTATTCAAGGAATTATAACACGGTCGCGTTGTTGCCGACACTACGTCTAGATGGAGGCAACATCAACTGTCACGAATGACACTGACACGAGCGAAATGAGAAAGAGCTAAATATCCTAATCAATTTACGTATGAACGAATGCAGGGAAGCACCAACAATATCAAACCTTTTATCTATATTACCGTTTCATTGATGGAGGCGGATCTCCTCTCAGAATCAGAAGGGTTTAGGAAAGAGACTGCCACGCTGGTAATGTGCGGGTCGGCCAAATTTGCGCGTTTTAAGAAACATTGTAGACAATACTTCGTGTGAATAATTTTTTTTTCATATACATATTACAATGTTAATGAAGCATTTTCTATATTTAGTAAAAAAATTGTTACCATTGTTAACACGTCAAAGAAAACCCTATATAGTATAATTTTAAATAAACATCTTACTAACAAAATTATTTATTTAATAGATCCATCATTGCATCGGAGAATTAATTCATACAATGAGAATTTAATAGTAAGAATAATAATTATTATTATCATAACATCGCTTCCTACTTCGCTCGCAGTGTGCGACATTTCGATAAAAGTTCGAGTAATAAGTATCGATAATTTCTAAGTGGTTTAATTATTAAAATGTACTTGAAATTATCGATAGATTGAAAAACTTGACAGGCGACGCAGGTGAATGTAGCGAGGGCAGACGGCACAAATAATACAGCAAATGTTACACTGTCCGTCTGTATGTATATACGGTTATAGTAATTTATATTCGTTTAATTGACGGCACATGATAGTTGCATACTTGTATAAGTAATGTGATAATAAATAAATAAATATGTGCCGTAAATAGCGTTTGATGTAAAATAAATAATTTTAATACATTGAATTTGAATATTGTATATGGTTGATTGACTCGTTAGTCGAGTGATTGCAAGCGCGCTTGGTGATCGTGAGGTCCTTGGTTGAAATTCCGAACTTAGATTTTCTTGTAACAATTTCTCGTAGTGGCTTGGAGTATGGATCTGTACCCAATGCCTGTCAATAGGCTCACTACCTATTTCATAGTCGGACGTAACCGTAACTGGTGAAAATTTGTAATATACTACTCCGAGTGTAATCGCCGAAGAGGTAGACCTCTTCGGGGATTACAGGCGTGATATTACGTTATAGAGATGTGATTTGTTTCATCTACAGTACATTCCTCACATTTTTCATAGAGTCACACCGGTTTAGGAGACTTCTGACTTTCTTTAACGATAGCTCCTTAAAAATAAAACTGTCAGTCAGTTTATCCAAGTTAAGCCCGAACAGATTGGAGGGTTAAGCCGCGAAGCAAATGTGATTTTTAAAAATAGAAGTATATTTTTACCGGAAGCGCTCACGACGTTTAAACTAATGAGTGGCGCTAGTGGTTTATTAGTATTCTTGCATTTGTACTCGTATGTAGTTTTGTTATTCTAATTGTTGTGTTCATTGTAGAAGAAACAGAGAGATAGAAAACAGACTTTAGTGTGAACGCTGGTGCGAATGCAACACTCACCTATGACCCAGTAGGTCAAATTCAGGCTGTTGGAGAGTCAAAAGTTTTCGTAACCTATGGATTTGAAAAGAGCTCTAAACCCAGAAGAAACATGTGAGTTCATTAATTATTTAGCGCTCGGTGTTATTTGTCTACCTCGTAAGGGACCTAGCGTTACGTTATCTTAAAGATAGTTATTAAGTGCTACCATTAACGCAAGGCCGTCCAAAGGCAATATACAAGGACAATGATAATATATAACTTTCATTATGTGTATGTTGAATAAAAGAATTCGAATTTGAATACAGGATGTATTAAAGGTTTTCCATACGGACGTAGGTACAGCACGCAGAAATCGACTTGGCACTTGCGTTGAATGCACTTTCCTTCACGCGATCTGACTCCGCTTACCAATGCTTCGGCACTCAGCTAAACTAAATTAGCTATCGTTATACGCGGGTAATAAATATTTTCGTATTAAAATGAAACTAAAAATATGATAAAATGAAATAAATGTTTTTATATAATTTGTACCTTGCTGTTACGTTATTACAGCGAGATGCGTAGTGAACTTCTGCGAGTTATATGATGCATAACATATTCCACAGACACGAGCTCCACGCATTAACAATTGAGCATTTACAATCAGCACTGTAATTGTACGTACACCAGCAGTAACAGCATCAAAAGGCCATGGTGCCATTATCCCCTTTTTAACTGAATCGTTGGAGGTAGATCACGAAGCCAGCCAACTAGAGGAACGAGACTCACGAGCGACATGTAAACCACGCGTGATTGTACTTTCGTTTAATGATTGGTTCACACAAAGATGTTATTATAGCGTCTTCCAGCTACAAATAGGTATACGAATCAGGTGTGACTTTCGGTAACTTGAACTTAAATTTGAATGGTGCGACTTGCCAACTTGTAAATTTTTGCCGTTTTCCACTCTATTCCTAACAGATCTAAGGTACGAAATACATATTTGCATACATAGAAACTGGAATTAATTACAAGGAAAACTAGTTACAAATACAATTGCTCGAATTTCTACTACAAGGAACACTGATTTAATTTGTAGTATATTACTTGGTATATTGTTGATTGCAGACGAGATATTTTTCAAAGGTTCACAGACCTAGGTCAGACGATATTTTTCTGTGAGTGCTTTTTCAACTGGTCACAAGTATGAGAACGAAAACGACAGTGGACCCGGCGAAGCGTGGCCAGCGCTTTTTGCGGACGTTTATCGATGTTGCGAGGATCTGAGCGAATTATTCTGTTTGTATTTCAAAGTGGAACTAACTGGCGAACTAACTTGGCGATTGTTTGTGAGTGCTAATAAAAGTTACAATAGCTTTATGGTTTTTAAGTGGAACTAAGTAACAGATGGTTCGGTTGAAAAAATCTGTTTCTAAGCCTAGTGTCTAAGATTAGATTTGATCCGAAATTTAAAATTGTCATGCATGACTGGTCTGTTCGCTCAGTGGTTAGTGGCCCGTGCTAATGAGCTGGTGGAGATTGTGAGTTCGATTCTCCCGTAAGAGATTATTTGTGTGATAAACACGAGAATTTTTCTGTATTTGGATGCAAACGTATTATAGAATTATCACACCTGTAATTCCCGAAAGGGTCGGCAGAGGAGTGTAGTACACTCCCACGTTTCACCAGTTACGTTTAAGTCCTATGGAATAGATGGTGAGCCTATTGCCATACACCGGGCATAATTCCAAACTCCGAGTCACTACTAGAAATTCTAAATTAGAAAAATCCAATAGCACCCGACCCGGGATTTGAACCCA
>DWME01005619.1:0-14652 GCA_018244795.1 Parelbella ahira ahira | reverse complement strand
CTCACCACCTATTCCTTGGGAAGTAAACGTTACTGATGAAACGTGGGAGTTTACTACACTCTTCTGCCTAGCCCTTCGGGGATTACAGGCATGATGTTACGTTTTTTTTAGAATCTATAAATTGTTTATTGGATGCTGATATTGATGCACCAATCAAAATTACAACTTTTGCCCGTCTCCCGGTTTATCAACGTATCATATGACAATTAGTTTCCTCTCCCTCTAGAGCTACATACATGGAAAATCATTCATCAAGAAATTTGCAATCTTCTAAAGTTCGTGCAAACTAGGCCTCAGACAGAACTGGTTTCAAATAATATTATTCCCAATACCACATTTGGTTTCAAATTTTAATTGTTTAATAAATTATGAGATTATAATACATTCAAGATTTATTATTGACGTAATTTAGTTCATTATCAAACTCATTCGAAGCCATTGACATAGAAAAAATAATCTTCGTTCTTATATAATATACTATATTACTTATAATTAATATCAGTTATATAATTAGTTCCACTATAAAAGTGGAAATTACCTTACAACCTAATCATGAAACAATAATATGTATTTTTTTACGTACTTATTATAATATTTATTTTCACAAGCACTAGATATGAAATTAGAAAAATTCGAAATAATAACTGAATACAAAGAAAACATACAAGAAATGTAACCCTGAGCCGATTATTGATAACAACATTATAGTTCTTCATCATCATCATTATCAGCCTACTCCCGTCCACTGATGGACATAGGGTTCCGGGAGGACATGTTCATTGAACATTACTTTAGTTTTGTTCAAGTTCATCCCGAGACAGATGCGAGCAGAAAAATCAGCCAGACTACTCAGCATATATCGCAAGTCCTGCACGGTTTCAGCCAGGATGACGATATCGTCCGCAAACCTTAAGTGTGAGAGATACTCGCCGTTAACGTTTATGCACAACCCTTTCCAGTGTAGCGTCTTGAATACTTCCTCCAAGGCATTCGTGAACAATTTGGGGGAAATGACGTCGCCTTGTCTCACACCTCGATGCAGGAGGATAGATTCTGTACTTGGACGGTCATAAACGAGGCTTCATAGAGACCTCTCAGCACTTGGATATATCGACAATCCACTTGGCACCGTTGCAAGGACTCCAGGACAGACCAGATTTCTCACTCTATTGAAATCTGGTCTGTTCTGGTACAGTTGTTACTTCAATTAAAAAAAACGACTAAAAGATGAATGCTTAATTGACCACATCAAAAGCATACATACATTACTCTTGAAATCGTATGTGACGCGCAACGCGTGTTAAAAAAAAGTCTTTTCTTACTGCACCAAAAAGTAAAATAAAAAGATAACTTAGAAAATAAACGGCTCAGAATTAACATACGAAAGCCATTTCATCTGATTCATGGCATGGCTGCCTCAAATCTGGATGTACTCAAGAACATCGGAGCAGAGATTCATGATTCAGAGACAATAAATTAGATTATGTTAAATCTGTCGATTAAATACTATGAACAACAAACATGATATTAAAGTGTTTGTTTTCTTTGTATAAGAAATATTCCCAATTTAACACCCAAGAGTTGTAATAGTATAAGCTATTTATGTTCCTCGTACAACAATACCCCAAATTTAATATCCTGGAAAATGGTATGCCTGTATCCGTTAGCGTCATTAGTCTGAAACACTCAGACATTTGCTGAGTAATTCTCTAAACAAAACTTGATACACCTGTACTAATTGCTATTTGAAACTAGCTCTCCTCAAACTAATTCTGAAACAAGCCTGCGCTACGTTCCGGAAAATTGTACGAACAACATGAAAATTTGAGATCTTTCATTGGCATTTAATTTGAAATATTTCTGGAACAACATGTTCTTCCGGGTTGATAATGTAGAAGAAGTAGTTCAGGACTTTATGAATAGAGATCTTTAGCACTCGGTGCTCTCTACCTACCCTATAAGACACCAAACGTGATGGTATAATAATAATCACAGCAATGTCACTGCTAAATATGAAAATATGATAAAAGAATAATCATTATAACAATTTGTGTTCGGAACTGATGGGTGCGATGGTAGGTCCACGTGTCCAAACATCACATTTCATAGCAGTAACAGGACATATAACCAATCTTGGGTAGAACAAATGCTTCCAGCACTCATACTAATTTACACTAACCTTACTAATATCTCTATACTACCAGTCCTATTAATTTTATTCTAAATCTTATTCCTACAGTTCTGTAAACCATTAATACTAACGATTGGTCTTGTTAACAAGTAATACTCACTGACTTAACTCAGTTTAATGCTTACAAGTAAGTAAGTCTTTACGAAGTTGGATAGAGGTGTCTATGGGGAGTAGCGTACACTTGTCTGCTGTCTGTTTACTTGCTACTTTCTTTACAAATATTAAATACCAATGTGTGATTCGATTCTAAATGTGTACCTCACATATTCGCTCATAAGAGACAAAGGTATACCCACGCATTATCTACAGTAAGCAAAATCAATTAAACATTGACTATATTTTACAGAGTGTAACTCTTTAATGGATATATGTATTTATCTTGTTCTAGCAAATATTTATTAATATCATAATAATTGAGCTGAAGCATCAGGTAAGATGATACGATAAGGAAAAATTTCCCCTAAAAAAAGGTTTGTCTATTTTTTTTGTCACGTAAGCAAATGTTTCTTAAAACCTCCCATCCCATGTTTCGGCCGCAAATTCCCGCCTTTTTCATGTCGATACCTCTCCTACGTCACCAACAGTGTCGGGACAAATCTTACGATTTGTCATTTATCAAAAACGTTCCTAACGGCCAGTTAGATTGTAAGTACGCATTACATCCAGATACTAATATAAAATTATTAATATGAAATCATACAGACGATAAAAAAGTGAGTTAAAACAATAAAATGCCTCCAAGAAGCCTTAACCGGTAGCCAATAAAATTTTTTGTATTCATGTGTTTTATACGAGAAAGGTGGATAGCATTCAAAATGGGTAAATCAAAATTAATATATAAACTTGATGAATATTTATATTAGCTCAAAGATTAAACGAATATTGTTATGTTCATAACTAAACTGCACATTCCATGCTAAAATATTTTTCATCATTGTTCCCTCCATATTTTGTTGTCCCTTGACACGTATCAAGTATTGTTTAATTTTTAAATCAAAAGACAATGTATGTAGAAATAATTACAATATTTTACTAATAAACATTTTTATTTTCTCGACTGTTAAAAGTCATAAAAACGGAATATCCGAATTGATATTCACCGTTCATAACTGCATTCCATATCTCCTTACCTATATCTATACTAATAATAAAGATATTTAGCATATTTTAACAAAATTACCATTATTAATGCTATACATAGAACCCAAATAATGATTTTTAGAACTTGATTGTCAGTGCGTTTTTGCACGTTAATCTCAGAAATGGCTTGCGAGTATAGTTTGTCACTGATACATTATGATAAGCTTCACTTTCAAGGGGTTCATTTATATCAAAAACATATGTCAGTATTTTGTAATTTTTGAGTACCTATAGATGTTCTCTGCTCCCCCCGTGAAGGAGTTGGGATGACGAAATAATAATAACAATAACACCGAATATATTATGTACTATTGACAACCATCATGTTTCAACCTATTTACTCATCGAAATGTTAAAAACAAAAGAAACGTCAGTCGATGACAGGGCGCAATAGATTCTTGGCTCTGGTGGAGGCGAAACGCTGCCCGTTTGAGTATTTAACTGATCTATTTAAATGTTTTATTGTTTAAATGCTTATATCTAAGTATCGTGTTTCAAATAATCGATTAAAAGTGTTCTAATTTTATTAAAGTAAGCAGGGTTGTAATCAATTAATAAATTGTTATTTCCTTATTAAAGTTATCTATTTGTAGATAGTTTTTGATTTAGATTGTGTTTTGTGTTAACTAAATTCCATTTTTGAACCTAAAAGTACATATACACAACAGCTCTCACGCTTATTAAATGAATATAACCATTTAAAAAGTACACAATGAAGTTTTACACGTTGCAATTAATTTGTTTAATTAGTGGATACAATATCCAGAAACTTTAACGAGGTGTGTTCGTATGCTATATTTACAAAATGATATTTTAATTAATAACGACTGTGTACATAAATGTTAATCTATATTAATATTGATTGCACAATGGATTATTAATACACATAGAATAAACGATTGATGTACTTTTTTTATAAAGGTTTAATCCACTTACTTTTTAATGTATCATCATGCCCCGAAAAGGTAGACCCTCTTTCACTAATTATGTGTCACATTTTGAAATAGGTGATGAACCTATTGCCATATACCGGGCACAGTCCTAGACTCCAAGCTTAAATTAAAAGCTGACTATATTGTTTAAACACATTTAAATAAGAAATAAACTCCGATAATTTGTTTTTCATGCAATTAGGTCAAACATTTTGTTTAGATATTTTTATTGTCCGGGACACAAGTTAGAATATAAATAAGTAAAAGAATTTATTCTGGAAACCCCATCTACGCTCCACTGAGTAACGTTATCATGTGAGGGGTGTAAGGGGTACCTACTTTTTGCCGAGGAAACAATTTCACTTCTTTTTTAAACCTACACAATACAAATATACTTTATTATTGTACACCAGGAAAATATGAAGGCAAAAATGAAATACAAAAATGACAAATAAAAGCGGTCTTAGCGCTGAGTAACATACGAGTAGGTATATATTCCACTCCGTTTGGATAAAAGAATATAGAACAAAGAAAGGCGAAATATTAGAAAGATTGAGCTTGATTTCTTTACCTACGAGAAATAGGACTTTACTACAAGTGTATGAAAATAAACAAACAATAATTCTGATAAATCAATAATAGCAAAGGCAACCATATCAAAGCGTAGAATAACGTTAGTCGTGATTGGGCTCGGTAGTATAACAATGATTTGACTTTGATTGATTTGATTGAGTAATTGACAATAATCATTGATCAGATAGAACTATGCTTAATAATTAATTCTTTAATTTGCCTGTTTATTCGCGTCATTATCATATCATCTGCAACACAAACTGCAGTTCATTAAAAAACATAAAGAAAGTAAAAACCACCCTGAGTTGAAAGAAACTTTCCGCTTATGCAGTAAATCTTAAAGTCTAAATGGATTGTGCTAAAACAGAACATAATGGGCCAAATGACTCTAGAATTATATTAGGTTTCAGTATAAGTATGAGTATGAATACAAGTGATAATAGTCCATTATATCCTATGAATACTTGCACAATAATTATTACATGGCTTCGCATCAGGTACTATACCTATATGATACATAATAATATGTATGTTACTTTTATTCAACGTCCAGCTATATACCTCTCAGAGCCATATATATCAACTTGGAACTTACCTAACGTCTTCATACCGAATTCTCTCCCTCAGGGACATACTAAGGAAAGCTCTTTCCAAACACGCTAAGCAATTATAAATTTATGGACCAACTTGGATCTTTAATTCAAGATAGATAAGTTGCATTTATTATTATATTAATCCTGATCTTCAAGTCTTCCAGTACCTATAAACGATGAGGAGATATGACTAAACTTCAGTCCATATGACTTCTTCTATGGGCTTCACCCTCGAAGTCGTTTTATCCAATCGCTCAGTTTGCTTTAGGTGAACTTAATGACGAACGACATAACTTTTGTTTTATCCAATTACATTGCAAACCCGAATCGCTTAGTGACGCCGTTTAACCGCTTGGCATTGCCTACAACTCTTTCAATGCTTTCCCCGTAACGACTTTAGCATCAGAGTATCAAAGGCTCGGGATGTATTCCGGGCTATACGTACGCCTCATCCTTTCCAGTACGACAGCTTAAAAACATCGCACAGTGCATTCGTAAACAATTTTAAAAATAAGCAATTTCCCGCATAACACCTCTACGCAGTTTTGAGAGAAAATGGGCAATAGGACCACATGTAAACAAGAAACTATTTCAATCTGTATTAAGCTTTTAATTACTGTCATGTCTTTAATATACGTTTGCGGTGTGTTATGGTGATGACTACCTTGTTTTTAGATCAGACCACACCCATTTTCATTGGGCATTTTGATAATGGGAAAAACGACAAAAGTATAATATTATTGTAAGAACTCAAAAAAGATTTCCATTTTGTTTTTCAGTAGTAGGAATCTTAAGTATGTAACCGTTAAGATACTGATCAGATATAATTCACTAGCTTCATATGTAATTGATGCCATTAACAGTTAGGACTTCTTTGTTACACACTGTTTCCGCTAATCTGAGACACTTGTGGATCAAATTAGAATACATCAATTCGAACCAAAACAAAAAATAAATCAAATCACTTCGATAAATCAAAATAATATATCTAATATTACAGAACGTATAATACCCCTAATGTACATATATTTGACGTGGGTTGATCAATGATATGTGACTATTGAAAATGATTTATTCTGAGCGTATATTTTATTTTGCATAGTGACGTTATTTAATGATTTATTTAATATATTGTGTATGTTACATCAATAATTACTTTATTGTTTCGGGGCCGACGACAGTGACGCTACTATTGATTAAAAAAGAGTGACGGAAACTGAATGAACGAACACAACTAAATATCTTTAATAGGGTTATATACACCCTTCTCAAGTTACATTCAATATATTGTATGTTAGACACTAAATATTTTATATGTCGCTACTTGTAACAGCATAAGTGTACAGAAACTCTGAGGAAATTGAGAGTAATTGGAACGTAAGTTAAGCACATCCGGCTGTTTCCGACAAAAGCTTCCTCGCAGGTATAAGCGGGAATAGCATCATACAAGTTTCGTGGCTTCCTGAGCGGAAGTGCTTAATTTAAGGAGATCCGAACTCAGCAACGTTTCAAATCACTGAAAATTGCATTGGTGGATTTATTTTCACTTCCTGATGTGCGGGCTTCAATATTATCATGAACATACATATATTTACATTCTAACTATCTGTAAAGATAACGGAGTAACGGAAAGGTAATGAGAACAGTAATGTGTAGTAGTAGAGAGAGATAAATTTATTCTGAAGAATAAAAAGCTTAAGGAAAAAGTAAGTATACTTTATAGGTTTTTAAGTCCTACGCAATAGTACGTCAGGTGTATAATAATAATTACGCTACATACGAAATAAAAGAATATAAGCATTCAGACGAAGATCAATAAAAATCATTGGAGCATCTAAAACATTGTGTTATTTGCGTACATTGATACGTAACCCGTACGCCGACATTTTGGAGGCCCTCAAGTTTATTTAGTTGCCCCTCTGTGAAGATAGCAAATGTTAGCATGGTCAAGAACAGATTGAAAATAGGCATGAACTTTGTAATTTAAACTGGAATAGAAAAAAAATTGAGTTGAACTTGGCTACTTATCTTAAAGGTACAAACGATTTTCAACTGATTATAATTATATCTCTTACGCCTAATTTGTGGTTGTTAACTGTAGGACACTTATTAAACTAAATATAGGTAACTACAGATAATAAAAGACAATAAAGAAGGACAAATTATCGGGAAATTTAAAAAAAGTATAAACATGTCAAAAAGTATAAACATGTCTTCAAAAAGTATAAACATGTCTTAGATTTTTTGGTTGGTTATATAACTAATCTCTTTACTCAACCCTACACCGGGTCATGCGTAAAAACACAAAAAAATTGAATGTCGTTGAAACCTTGGTCCTTTGTATTCTTTCAACCACATCCTAATCCAAACATGTTAAATTTTAGTCTCTCTAATACTCACCTATCAATTACGAAGATTTCTTAGATAGATAGTAACACTTATACTGTTATTTTTGTCACTAGCAACAAATCTTTCAAATTGGTTCTTATTGCTGGCCTAATAGTTTATTTTCTTTTTTGAAACTTCGTAACATTGTGCTAAGACTGAGCGCTTAGGGTACTTTGTGACTTTGTGTTTATCGGTATTAAGAATACCATTGACCTAGGCTTTGGTGTCACATATAATTAGTCTATACCGCCTCCTGTGATCACGATATTTAAAAAAGTAACATATCTTTGCCATATTTGAAGATTCAATCTGACATATTCTACTACCTAAGAAAAAAGCTCATCGCAAAATGATTAGGGCATTATTTCTCTAAATGTCCCATTCTGCTGTTTGCATGATTGAATGTTGAAGATTGAAATCTGATTGCTAACTGAACCACCTCTCGCCGCAAGTATATTCCACATACAAAATGCTGCGGGCATTTTAAGAGCATTTTCACTCCGCACAAAAATTCCCCACCGAGCTATTTAAGCTTTCATAAGGAATTTCGTTACACGTAACGTGATTGCTTTTTCATATTCAACGGATTTTGTCGCTTGGAATCATAGCCCACACGTTGTTTTCACATGGGAATAGACAGATCGAAACGATATATGTATTTATATTTTTTGTTTGCCTTAATTTTCCCAGTCACAATCATATCGGAATTGGTACGCTTGTCGGCAAAAATATTGTTTAATATCGCCAGGTAAGAATTTCCTCTGGGAAACCGCGTTTGTTTGTTATATATTTTTTTATTTGCAGAGTTTCATTTTCGTGTTGGGCCTGTTATAATTTAGTTTGCCCAATATTACTTAAGAACTGTTTTACTTGAAAAGTCTCACAAGCGGAGCCCTGATTTTATATGAAAACTTTTGAATTTGAAATAAATGTTAGAGAAGACATAATTGCGCTTCTTGTTTGTGTTTAATTTAGTTTTTTATTTGGGATTTTGTTATAGCCGGTATACTATTATTATATATTGTTACACACTGCCAAAGCATATTTTTTCCCTTCCCTTTTATCATTCCACTGTTGGACACGGGTCTCCTCTCTAAATGAGATCGATAAGGCCATAGTCTGCCACGCTGGCCAAATACAGGTTGGCACACTTCACACGCCTTAAAGTTTTTTTTAAACCTTCAAAGTGTTCAGGTTTCCTCACGGTGTTTTCCTTTACCATTATAGCAAGTGATATATGTATAATCTTAAAACGCATACTTTTGTAAAGAAGTGCGCACTATGCATTTGATGCCAGGACCACAGAGTAAAAGACTGAATTCTAAACCACTCTATCACTCCTAATAACCGTCTATATTTTTCAAATGAGTGACAGATAATTGCTGGTATACTTACTATATAAATGTTTTTCAACTGGCTGTTAACTCGGAAATGTTTTATTCATATTCTCTTAGTTTGATATCCAGGCTTAATGCACATATTTCCATGTCAACAAAAATAAAGTTCAACCTATTTGTATCGTTTGATTTAACTGTTGACATTATTGTTTGCAATAAATTACCGACAAATACCGACAAAGCAATTTCACATGGTTCTGAAAATTAGTATGCATTTACAGCAGACACAATGAATTACCAAAACTATTAATTAATTGCAACTCATGTGAAATACATAAAACTATAATCGCGTTATCATTTCGATACTTCTATAAGTGCATGTGATTATTAATTTTCCATTAATTTAATACGAATATACAAACAAAGGATGAAAACAATTGCGATATTTAACCAGAAACCGACTTTAATCACACAAGCTCGTATTATTTTAATCGCATTTATGGAAAATAAACAATACGTTTGCCATTCATTAATTCATATTCAACTATTAATTAATGTTAAATTTTACACATGTATGTATTTAATATGTCGAGAATAAAATCAAATAATCATATAAAAACGAAATAGTGTTATGAATTTATAATTGAAGTCGCGAGTCAATAATAGTAATCGAACGCTCAAAATAAAATCCTATAAAACAGGACTGCGAAAAAAACCCAAAAATTTATTTTAAGAATCTGAAGCGATACTGTCCTCTCATAATGGAAAGCATTAGTTTATAGTTCAGCACAGTGTCCAAGTGCGGGATGGCAAACTTTATACATATTAGAGATCATTGTGAGATCAAATGAAGAACTATAAACTATGTTGAACGACCTCCCAATTTTTCTTTCAGCGTTATATCAAATTATAGGTAGGTACTCAATCTTAAAACCCACGTAGCTCATTATCATCAAAGACGAATGGCATAACGTGAACCTCAAATTCCCAGAGCAGAAGGATGTAACACAAGCCACTAATCTGTCAATGTCCATTCGACAAAGTAAAGTACAGACATACAGATAATATTACATCAAATAATTCGACAAATGGTTTGAACACAGGACCTCCCGATCGGCAGCCGCGTAGGAAATCAGTAGATTAGGAAGGCAGTCTAATATTATTTCAGAAATCATATACTATAACATCACGTCAGGTCTCTTAAAGGGTGGGCAAACAGCGCCGAATACTTTTACAGACCTAATGTGCTTATTCTACATTCATCACCGCTCCACCGAATACGGGTAGGATTATAAATATGGAAAGAATGTAAGAAAAATTGTTCGTTGTTTAAGACATGAGCTTAAAACTCTCAGAACGGTGAAGTTCTATTTTCACAAAGTAAAACAATTTAGTCTGGAGTTTACTTCAAAAAGTTGGTAATTTATGTGATTGATTATCCATTCTTATGTAAAAAAATATGTTTCATGTTCCCACAGGAGAACCGGGACTGGATACGGTTTGATTAACAGATCTCGTGTGATTAATTTGGGGCAAGACACCGATGTCTGTGTATCCCATCTATATAATTAGAGTATCAAGAAAATGCCCAACTTTGATATTCACTTTGATAGATTCGGAAAGTTCTTAATCCAACCGAAAATGTTCGGAGCATAAGTTTAGTCATTAGGGAACATTTAATTATTGCTGTATACAGGTTATACAACGCAGTGTGCACCATATATCATCTGCTTTACAATGCGTCACATTGTGCAGATTATTCAATCAATTTTATTTAAAAACAAACCTTAAAAAATCATGTCGAATTTATCAACCAAAAATTAATATGCATCGTATACATCACATCTAATTAAAACTGTAAAACACAATAAACGACTCTCATAAACACATTCCTGCAGTTCCTGCAGGAGAGGTTGCAGATGTTATGAAGGAAACAGCCATTCCTGATTACTGGCTGTGCGTTCTATATTATTTCGCATAAAAGAGAAATTACTGTCTATATGTGTGTCAGCGCGATTCTGTTTTATCAACCACCTGCTTTCACCAGACTCTCATTATGAGAATGGACTCCTGTTCATTAGAACTTCTACTCTTAAGTAGGAAGATAAAAGGGTCGAGAAAAAACACCAAGATCGACTGTTAGGTAGCAGCCTGCAGAGCAAACAATCAGTTCAATTTGTCGTCAGTTGTTAAAGTCGACCGCAGTAGACGCGGGCAACGAAATAAAATTGGTAAACTTATTCTCATTTCCAGGTATAAAAAGTCATTTATTACCCAGTGGTGTAATATTTGTTGCAATAATACTGAAATTGTTGACGGCAACACTTTAGAATGCTGAGCAACATTTATTACGCTGTAAAAACGCCGCCGGTTCGAGTGCCGTACGTGCTTTCAGTGAACTTTTCGGTTTTAATAATACATAATATGTTACCGGACACCGAATTACTTAGTCGGATTGTAAATTGAAAATTCCTATTCGTAAATAAAAAACCTCTATATAAACAAGTCTTTATAAATTAAGTGACAATTGTAACATTAGAATTCACTGCCTACTCCGCAAGGGGCCTGGTACTATAATGCATTGTAGTACTAATAAAAATAGCTCTGGAAAAGAGCATAAACATATTAATCAATATGGTCAACAAACCTTCTCATTTATAATGTAGGGCTAAAAATGTCCTGCTACTTTCTACAAAGTTATTGTATTTTTATTTCATGAATATCATCTGAATATAATGAATATAGTCTGTAACAATTATCTGTTGAGTATAAAAATAGCATATTATCTTTATACATATGTGTGTTTGTGTATGTGTAAGTATATATATATGGGAAACTACGGGAAAACTGCCCGAGCATTGCCAACATCTTTCCTCTTAATCGAATTAATGCATAATTCTTTAGCATCCAATCCGATTTCCGAAACTTTTTAAGCTGCTCGGAAACCTTCGTCAGGAGTTAATGACTTTATGGATAAACAACTACCACCGAACACTTGACGTGCCCTGAAGGGTAATTCCCGGCTTTCGTAAACTCAGGAGACCCAGTACAAATGAAATAAGAAGTATTTTAGTGAAGAAGATCGGAATAGAACTGAGTAGAATGAAAAAGAAATACGGTTCGATTTGTTGACATGCTATATTGTTTTCAATACCTAAACCCCACTAAGTCTGTATGCTAAGATTATCACTTACCTAATTACATAATAAATTTCATTTCCTAATATTTAACTTCAAAAACGAATAGTTAAAGGAAGCGCAGAGGAAAATGTCTCCTTTCTTAATTACAGGCGGCCTCAAACATTTTATACTTAGGTATAACCTTCACCTGCGACCTCACTTAGACAATACCTACGTGTCGTATAAATAAATACGTTTGTATCTTAAACTCTTTACTGGAATCCTAATGTAACAAACATTGCGTATAGATAGTGATAGTAGACCATCACTGCGGCTGTCTGGTCTTTTTTGGAAGTTTTAATTATACAAATAATCTAAAACAATTTCTTTAGTACAACAGTAAACTATTCGCGTTATGAGCAAACTTCGGAATGTGCAACTAACAGTGGCAATAGAAATACTTTACGCGCAACAACTGTGTATTTAAGTTTCGAACGAGAAGTAGCCGTCTCCCTGCTAGTCACAGTAAACACTACAAACTTGCAACATTAGGTCTAGCTCGACACTCGAGCACTGCTTTGTTCGTCCCAGATAGAGCAAATGTTGCGAGTCCGCTTAAACGGCAGTCCGTTTGCGTAAGTAAGCTATCTCGACATACAGTTTGCTTGTACTGGGAATTAGTACTTACGTATTTATTCCAGTTAGAGTAAAATTGTAACACTGTTTATCTCAATTTAAATCTATCGTTCCGCTATTATTTTCCCTACGCGAAGGAGCATATAAAATAACTGGTGAAGAGTAGGGGTACTTCACTCTTCTGTGTACGCTTTCAAGGAAATACAGCGTGATGTTATAATACGTTATGTCATTCCACTGTTAAAGACGAAGTTTCTCTCATATTTAGACGAATGTAAATTATAATCTACTCCGCTGGTTAAGTATTGCTTCGTAAATTCCGCACGCCTTGAAAAACATTATACAAAATACTTAAGTATGCAAGTTTGCTCGAAATATTTGTCTTCACTTTTAGAGTCAATGATATTTAAACAATTGCCTATTTACTCTTGTCTTGAATAATTCCAGGTTATATAAATCGGGAAAGATCGATGCCGGTTATTTATATTACGCTTCAGAATGAAATACAGAAGAGCTCTAAGAGAGTTTACTTCGTAAATCATGAGGCGAAATATGATATATGTATTACTGTATTAAATACGTACCCTCACGCCTATAATTCCTGAAAGGATAGAAAAGGGATAGTAGAATACTCCAACGTTTCTTCAGTTACGTTTACGTCCCAAAATATAATAGTTGGTGAGCCTATTGCCATACACCGGGCACAGATCCACGTTACTCTATATAATAATATGGTCACAATATTTATGGCTTTGATAAATGTCACCAACATAGATTCGTTACTTTAAATTCAATGAGATTAAAACAAGATTTTGTGGCCGCTGCAAATGGAAGAAAAACAATCAGCTCCGGGTGTGCAGGCTAAGCCGTTAAATAAACCTAACGGGTAGCTTTCCGCCCTTTATCAGCGCCCAACAGCCGCCCTAAACAAATTCGCCGCAATTGAATGTTCCTTACAAAAAGTTTTTATTGAAGTTATTTGCTAATACAAGACCGTGACTGGCAATAGGATTCCTATTTGTCAATCTGATATTTGAAATAGAACAAAAAAAAGCAGGATACTCATGTATGAATTACCTAATCGATATAGAAAAAGCACATCAATTGTATAAAAATACAGATAGTTGATACTCGGTGCTCTCTACCTTCCCAGTAAAGACGTAGCGATATAATACTAACTAATACTGGAGTTATTAATTTATGACTTCCGATGTAAACACTTAATTACGCATTGATACTTCCAAAATACAAATTCCTTTTGTTTTCAAGTGCAACAATGAGCATATTAGATTATAGCAATGCCCTGCAAAAAGCATTCAACTGAATCTTCTAGAAAAAAAATCTAAAATCTGACGGGTGCCGTAGATTCTATATTTATAGCCACAGATAAACACATCGATTTCAATGTTCCTAAGTATATGTTTTGAGCAAACACCGTTGTATTTGCGCTATCTGAGCGACCCGAATGAGCCGCTCTCAGGCGCAGCAGGAACGTTGCAAGTTGCAGTGTTTACCGTTGACCTTTTTCTTAGTACCTACTTCAATAAAGGTAGTTATTTTCTTTATTAAACCATTTTGTGCGCAGAGAATCACAACAACAAAGTCACATATTAATTGCATTTAAACGTTATTTATCTACTATCGACTCCAATATGAGCGTAAATATAGTTGCTGTTATATTTTATACGTGACGTCGTGCCTCTAATCTCCGTAGGCAGGGAAGTGTAGTACAATCCCACGTTT
>DWME01005618.1:0-14652 GCA_018244795.1 Parelbella ahira ahira | reverse complement strand
CCCTCTCAATATGAGAGGAGACCCATATTCCAACAGTGGAATGACAAATGGGTCGATTATTATTTTTTTTTATTTTATCTCAGGTTCATGTTATTACCTACTATAAACAGGAATTCCGGAAGCAGACTTTTCATTTACGGCCACTTAACAAAGGGCCCATAATAGGACAGACAAATGAGTTTCGCCGTATAAAGAATGGATACCGATAAACTGATAAAACTCGACCCTTTTGCTGGCGTTCTGAAGGCAATAAATGACGTCATAAGTATCTGAAGGGCTCACATATAAACAACAGGATTTAGTGTATCGTAAAAACGTAGCGCGAAAAATTATAAGCAAACAGCAATTGAACAATGAATCAATTCAGTGAGTTTCATAATATTATTATACGGATGAATATAAAGGACTAAAAAGTAGAGTATAATTTCTCTCGGTTTTATGATCAGTGAAAACCCGTGCGGTTTGCTAACATTTCACATATTGTTCTGCAAATTTGAATAGCTATAGAAGTACTAACCAAAAATTAAATTTTATATGAACTGATTCATCATTAATTCGTACTATTCTGCTAAATCTGGAACAAGTCTTTTAAATGTGCCGTAGAAAATATTGTATCTTATGACTATAGTATCAATAAAACAACGTTATTCGTAGTACCGGATCGATAGGATCATACATTTTTTTTTTACTTTTTCCTGTGAATATTTGATAAATAATAGATGTTTAACTCTGTACTATATAAAAATGTAATATATAATAATGTATTATGTACATAAAACATATTTATCAGTATATATTTTTTTTGTATTTAGTGACCGATATTGAGTATTGTATTTTTTTTTATTTTCATATTTATTTTCTTTTTTTTCCGATATCGACAACAGCTAATAAAGTTCTCAAACAAATTCGCAGTCGCCGTTAAGTGACGCTACCCAACTCAACCTGCCACACAACCCTGTAATTGACATCGACATAGATTCACTCTTACGTAGTTGGCGTTTCTTTTATAAACACTTTTACGGTATTAATAATAATAATCCGTCATATTTTTAACATGTTATTAGCAATATTACAAAAAAATATTTAATTTTTATGTTTTTTAAGTGATTGGTGTAAGTACGGCTGGTTCGTAAGGATAGAGATATTGGGTACTCCGTGCTTTCTGCCCATCCCGTAAGCGGCTTAGCGTGAAAATACTTATATATGTACGCAGCTTTTCAAAATCTGCAATACATCTGATAAAATTTTCGAATAAATACAAACCTGCAAAGCAACTCATATTATAATAATTACAAAATTATAATTGCATTGGCGGCAATATGGTTTCTATTATAATGTATACTCTTTTCGACTTAAATCGAATATTGCACAATTATATACTAAATAGGTTGTGGTTCGGTTTCTGTAAAAGATTTTAATAATACTCTAGCTTTCAAAGATATATTAGATTTCTTATATTAAAAGACATGGCAAACAGACAGACCACCCGCTTGATGGTAAATGGTCACAGTAGTCTATAGACACTGGAACATCAGAGAAATTACGAGTACCAATGTGTTCCCTTGAAAGAACTTTTGAGCGCGCTGTTTATAGAACATTGTTCGAGTAACATTTTAACTGGGCTCTTTAAACATTTCTCACATTTTCGTTTAAAACTAATTTCACTCATCGTATTCCCGGTCTTGAAATTAATTTTAAAGTTTCTTTGTCGCAATAGGTGAACAATTCGTTTTCCCGCGCAACTCACACACCGACTCATAAATTGGAGGCCTTTGTATAGCGAGATTGGTTTTGCCATAAGTTTTAATAGACATAAACGTAAAAAATGGAAGCGATTTTTCTAGAAATGACCCCGATTGTATGGAATAGAAAATCACGATAAAATATTTTTTGTGTCATCTAACTTTACGTCGCGTCTACTTTAGTGGCAAAACATATAAATTTAACGACTCCATGTATCTTAAATTGTAAAGTATGGTGTTTTAACTAGTCTATGATTCATCTTAAATTGTATTGCGCAAAGAAAAATCTAAAGATATTTCATATGTGGTGCTATAAAGACTGTTATTGAACTTATCGTTAGGAGACTTAACAATTTTAGCAATTGTAAACAATGGTATAAATATGCATATATGTACGTTTATTTCTAGCCGCCTTCCATAATTATTCCAATGACCATAATATTTTAAAGTAATTTTTGGTATAAGTATTTGAGCCATCCATTACTTTCGTTCTACAGTCACCGACGAATAATATGGATGTCCCATAAGATATATAAAATAGGTATAATATCTTTCATAAACAAAAGTACGAAGAACGAAGTGTGATAAAAATCATATAACCTCATTATTGACAAGCAAACGCCGACTTTACGATCTTCTCTGGCGCAGTTTTAATTAGAAAATCCCTAGAACGGTGATGGTTGGGGCATAAAAGTTTAACTTTGAAACTACATACACCGTTAATGAGACTTTTCTGAAACCGTGCTGGGAATTTTCATAACTTGAAATTTTATATTATGCATTTTTGTCCTTACGAGCAACGCGCTGAAGCTCAACTTATCTGCATATTATGGAAAAGCGTTTAAAAAGATGACCAAAGACAAGCAAGACATTTACAATGAACGACTTAAATATGTACGTTTATGTTAAATTTTATATCTATAATCGTAATGAACGAACGAATGAATGAACGTTATTACAATTTCATGTAACATTTATACATTAGTCTCTTTAGAATTTGTTTTCGTGATATTCACATTTAATATGTAATATTAAATGTGAATTTTATATAAACGACCTCAATAAATAAATTAAATCCAAAATAATTTCAATTTTAGATGTATAAACATATTTAAATAAAAAAATTAAATTCACTAGTAACAATTTTTATGAAGAAGCATTCGTTTTTAAATTATTAAAAGTTGACGTCATGACTGATTTTTTATTCAATGATCGGGCACCGGAAAGTGCTGAAAACAGATTGCTTTAATAGTCCGTTAAAGCCTAGGTAATCCATAGAGTGCAGAGTGCTGCGACAGCATGATTGAATTATAGAAGCGTTTACATCCATATAAGGGTACAAATTTTCTAAAACGTCAAATATCTGAGGGACATAAAAAACCCTAGTTCGTTCGACTTGCATTTCATTGTAACAGAAAAAAAATATATTCTATGTTAGTTTACATACGTATTTTTTGTTTCGTGAATAAATCATAAGTCGATTTAATCTATGTTTTCTATAATAATGCAATATTAGTGTAAAAAGCGTATATATATGACGTATTAATTATTGCAATCCAAGTTATTTTTGTACTTATTATAACTTTTTTAATTTGCATTTATTTATGGATTACTCTAACATTTCCCAAGTTACCTCGTAGTAAATTAGGCTTATGATCTGAAATAAAAATATATTACTATTATTATTAGTTCGATAAGTACGGTCCAGATAACGCAACATGGCTGTGTTGTGTCGAAATGACTGAATAATGCATTTGTGTCAGTTTGGACGGACGTATGCATCAGCACGTTCTAACGTTCTCGTCAAATATGGTCGGAGCGTATATCGAAATACGAGGCGCCGCTGCTACGTGTCTATCGTCTATTGTTATCGTAGAGCAAAGAACGATATAGCGAGTAGAGCAAAGAAAAGCATAACGAGTAGAGCAAGAAACTGTATAGCAGAGGAAACAGTATAACTGAACAGTTTTGTTAAAGGCAACATCACGCCTGTAATCCTCGAAGGGGTAGGCAGAGAGGTAAGAGAGATAAGAGGGTGATCTCCTTTCGTATCTGCGGCCTTCAACATTCATAGTGAGTTGTAATATATTCGCATTAAACTATACGATACTCTAAATATTATATGAGATTTAAATCTAGCTGTATTCGCAAACATATGTGATGTATAGGGTGAAGCGTCAGTGAATAATAGGCGCATTTGCGTGACGTCACCACCAACGCATGCATCAACAGCCTGACATCCACGTCGAATATCTTCCGAAACATCGTTGCGATGACTGCGCGTTCGAAATATACCCTGTATTTTGGATTATTAGCTAAACTGCGCCACTGACTAAGAAACAACGACCGTATAAGCTTCAGAATATACAGCATTCGTATTCTTGCCCACAATGGGTCTCAACTATTCGTTTGAATGACACGTAATTGTTCGATTTTTAAAATTGTTTTAGCGAATGTAGCGAGTCGTTTTCACGGTACCAGGATTATTGCTGAAACTATGCTCTTCTTAAGCGTAGATATGTTTCCAACATTAGAAGTTTAAGAAGATCAATGAAAATGGTTATTAGTACGTCTGGTTTATAACGAGTGCGGTATTTGGCACTCATTACCGTCTGCCTAACCCGTATTATAGACCTGATGTGTTAATATAATAATAATTTACAAACCCAGTGTTATTTAACAGCATGAGAGCTAACATGAATCATATTTGTTAATTGAAACCCATGTACTCGTATGCAACGATCTAAAACATCTCAGCACGAATACGAGTATTCCGAATACGTTCGCAAACTTGTACATCAGCACGTACCGCCCGTAATGTTACACTGCACTTCCAATACTAGAATGCCACAACTGAATACCCGTTAGCAAATAAGGATTACAGTTCCGACTTTACCGTTAAATGTATGCGTTATCGGATACATATTATATTGAATAAACGTGGAGGTAAATATAGAATAAGCAAGACAGTTCTACATTTAATGGCAATGTACCTACTCAAATACTGGCTGACTGAAAAGTTTTCGAAACCGGTGGGTATGTAAAGGAAAAGTCATGAATGTGGAAGAAGCAGGTCAGGTTTGTAAGGTCGCTAGTCGATGCACTCTACTTATCCTGTCAGGGATCTGAGATTGAAGAGTGAAGTATAACAATTAGTTAAGTCAAAACATCGTCAATTCATAGTTTTAAATGTCCCAAGTTTCCTGTTACAGAAATTGTAACTGAATTTACTCTAAATATACCTATGTTAATTACGAAAAACGATACACATAACGATGGAAATTCTATTCAATACTTAATGCATATATTCGTATATTATGTATATAATACTTTTTTCATAATTTATTAATTTTACGTCAATTATACGACGATTATTATTTTAAAGAAAAAACAAAAGCATTATATAGTAACGCATTACATATGTAATATACCTGTCTGCCTTTTCAGAATTGTTAAATCAAGTCTTAAAATTGGTTTCGTATAATTGTAAATCGAAGCCTTCATACGACGCTATATCGATATCATGTCTATTACTATGTCCTCACACCAAGTCATTTCATCATATCATGATTACCTAGTGTCAAATGACGTCACTCTCTTCACATCCCACACCAGTTACGGTGATTCGATATACGTCTAGTTTATATGTGTATAACAGTAATTTCCATTAGTAATATCGATTATCGTCGAAGCATGTGAAGTATGACGTGAACCGACTGCTGAGTACCTGCGGCCGCACCGGAGCGCACATCGCCAGACACATCCGCAATAACGCAGAATGACCTGCACGCCGAACTGCATCACGAAACTGCTTACAGACATTTCATACATATCTATATACGTCCAGCAAATGAAATACGATGTGTGATGGGTGGATGATCTGTATATGATATAGTGATGAGTTAGGATACAATAGGATGAATATGAATGTATGATGAGTAAGGATACAGGTATTCGGTGCTTGGTGTTACCAACCTGGCAGCTGGCACGATGATGTAATGATATAATATATGCAAATCAGAAGACATTAAATAACTTAAAATAGTATTAATGTCAATTATGCACTTAAAACAGCGATCGTTTTAGCATAATATTGCGGCGGACCTGGAGTATATGTATTTCACTATGTGCCTCCAAATCGAATGCTTTTGAAGTTAACATATCACAATGTAAAATTTTTTTCACAACACGCTTCAAGGTGCTTTAAAGGTAATGGTATTCGAAATATCGTATTGATGCGATACTCATTCCAATATAGTACTTCGAAATAATCGTGTCTTCATACATCCAATTTAACAATAATATAGTACATATAGTACAATTATTTATGTATATGTTTTATTGTATATCAATAAGCAGGCGTAATAAAGTCGATATATAGCGGACATTGCTTCAAATACGTCATATTGTCTCGTCATGATTCGTCTCACTGCCGCACGAGTGTCATATGAAAGCGATCAAAAGCATGCGACGAATTTATCTTTGTGCATCTATTACGAACATTTCTACTGTTTAATTGAATCATGGGTGACTAATGTGACAGTACGTTTGCAATGCATGCCGTCTTTGGCATTATGAAATTCTGCTGTCGACTTTATACTGGTATAGACGTGTGTGATGTGATGTATTAGGTGATATTAGCGATTTAGTATGCTATGTCTGTGACGTTGGCAATATATTTTATGTAGAAGGAAAGATTAGTAACATTGAAGGCGAAAATATACTTTGCTAAGTTTAAATAATCACTTAAATATTGTAGTTTCTTAGAGCTTTATATGATATTGTAATATTTTTAAAGATGTGTGTGTTTTAAGTGTTTTAAGAAGTAAAAGCAAAAGTTTTTTAAATGTAATGAAAAAGAAGATATGTATTGTCTTATTTAAGTCCTTGTTTATTCACTGTACAAGTTTATTACAGATTTATTAATTATTATATGCCATAAGGCTAAATTGTCTTGAGAACACTTATAATATCAAAGTTATAGACATCGTACCTCCGGGTGTTTTAACACCTTTTTGACGTAGAGCGGTAACTTGGAGGTAGAGTAAGGACACGTCAGAGGGGTGGCTGCCGGATACTTTAAACAGCAACAAACTTCACTTTTAACTTTAAACTGCAAACACGGAAACCCTCTATGAAGGTGGATAAATGCAAGGCATAATGTCAGCGAACAATTTATAAGTAAGTATTATTGTTTAAGTTTTGTTTTTTTTAATTTATTTTAAAACATGCTAATCTATAGTTCTTACTTTTATTAAATATTGGGTGCATGGAACAACGTTTTTACCAATCTGAGAATAATGGGTTTGTTCATGAACTGTCCATTGATAATAAAATGATTCTTACTTAAGATATAATAAATAAACTTGTTTTTTAAAACACTAACATTATTTGAACGGCAGATAAAGTAATTATTTTTGCAGTTCATAATATTAAAATTATACTACGCATAGAGGTCTGCATAATTTATTAAATGTTAATATCATGCTACTATGTATTATAACACATTCAACTAGCTATAGGTATCTATTGTTTTACATGTTTGCCGTCTATGGCACAACTAAGATTAAGGAAGGAAGGCATTTGGGAAGATTTGTACATAAATTGTAGCAATAACCGAATGCCACATCAACTCTTAGTACTTTTTAAATATTTAATAGTGCTATAGTGACGTAAAAAAGAGTTCCACAAGTTTTGTTTTATCGTCGTCACAGTGTGTTCCGTAGTTATTTATATGTGTTTTCACATGTCAACAGCCGCGATATCATCTATCGCTCCTTGTCATTGGATGTGCCAGAACTATGGACACAGCAATTTGTACGGTGAAAATGGAAAAGTATTTTTGTATTTCCGCAACAATTCCATCTTTTGTTTGTCTTTTTAGCTATCTTATCATTGTCATCATATTAGGCGCTAGCACAATTCTACGCCTTTTATTATTTCATAGAATTTGCCAGGGAGTTGTTGTAAATCAATTACATTTGATTATCGTATATCAAATACGTACGTATATAGTTTCTTACTAATGCTATGTTTATGTTTAGTGTATTAGCGTAAAAAGTATAAAATATGTATGTATGAGCTCGGTAAAAGGAGCGTAGGTCGACCTCCTGACGGCGGCCTCCTCCTGACAGATGGCCTGACGACCTGAAGGAGACAGCGAGAAGCTGCTGGATTGGGAAGGCCCGGATGCAGTGGCGCCGATATCGGAGGCCTATGTCCAGCAGTGGACATCAAGAGGCTGACGACGATGATGATGATGATGATATATTAGCGTTTTGTAATAAGCAAAAATTTTATAGTGGTATGAATTTGAAGTTTATTAAGAATAAGCTCAGAAGCAAATTTTAATAATTATTTTCAGAGCCTGTAAATAGGGTTGCACGTTTTTCATGAACTAGCATTATAATGCGAAAATTACTTTTAAATTACTCATTTTACCATGGGCCTGTTACATTCTAATCGGCTTTTAATTAAATTTTTGTTACATACTTACTACATAAATATATAACTTAGTTTTATATATATTGTAACGACTCACAATAAATATGATAATGTTTGATAAACGTTGGAGGAACTTTAGCACTTCTAATGAATAACTCCAGCGCAAGTTTGTAAAATTAACTCATTGCTAAGTTGGTAATGTAGACTCAAGTTGTGAAAATCAATTATCTACTTCTGAACCCTCTCGCGAGTGTTCAGTCACGTGAGGGTCAATATTGTCACGCAGATAGACTAGTCGTTTGTATTACCTTAAGAGCTCTTCCAGACCAGCGTTTTTCGGCGCGTTTTGCGCTCGTTTAGGCACATGCGTTTTATTTCAAACTGCAATAAAAGAAACTCTTTTATTGCAGTCTGAAACTCTTTTATTTTTGTCTTTGCTTCAGTGAGGTGCGAGAAAAAGTCATAGGCGGCCTACGCGTATACGATATTCACGCAGCGCCCCAATGCTCGTTTGAGATGCGCGTGGGTTAAAGAGCGCGCGTATACTCGCTACTAAACATATAAAATAACGAGCTAATACGCGCCGAAAATACGCTCATCTAAAAGGCCTCTAACAGCTAGTACATATTAGGCGTTTTGAAGGTCGAGTTTTCATAACGCGCGTTTTAGGTAGTGGCCTAAGTTATACATCTATGTACATATATCTAGTGTTCCTAAACTTATATTCAGATAGGTAAGCATTGAACTAAGGTTATATTATTTTAGTTTACTCTTTTACTTTTATCATGAGTATTTGATATCAGGAGTATCAAAAGTATTACAGTTTTTTTAGCAACGCCTTGTAATAGCAATCCGAACGCACTTCAGAAAAAACCTTGTTCATCTTTAACACAAGTTTGGTAATAACAACCGGGCAAACTAAAATGTGGAAAAGTGTAATGAGTCGAATAGATGGGAAAGAAACTTCAGTGACTTCTCTTCACAGACTGATGCGCAGCAAAAACGAAAATGTGGGCAACAGATCAAAACAATTTGTAAAAGTACTTCGTAAAGGCGGTACTTCACAAAAAAAGGAACATATTATAAGTCATAGTAAGTCTAAGCGTTACTGCCCTTCCAGAAATCTTGAGCTATTTACCATTTATACTGCACTGTTAATATATTTGTTTTCAGCATCTGACGTACAAATATCAGCCCATTCTGTCATATAAAGGTATACATAGATAGTAAACCGAATCCGGCGTCCATCTACGAGTATATATGAAGAGATTGATGGATGTGGAAGAAACAAGGCAGATATGCAAGGACAGGGATATTTGGCACTTCTTGCTCTCTAGCTACTTCGTAAGGGAGTTCGCGTGAAGATATGTATGTATGTATGTACATAGATAGCGATATTAATAAGATTCTCTGATTGTTTATATATATATATTATATATATATAATATATAAATATAATTAGCAATCTTATAAATTAAAAGGAAAAGAGCGGATTAGTAAAGAAACCTGGATCCAAACTCCTGTACCTACTCGTACATGTCTGTTCAAGTTGAAGTAATTTGATACGTCATTATGATTATGTCGTCACACCAAATCGTTTACAGGGTGGGCAGAAAGCACCGAGTAAGTAACATCTCTATCCTAATAAACCTGATATGCTTTGAAGTAAAAGTTAAACAACGTTGTATAAAAGGCACGATAAAGTAATTCATTCAATGAGATAACTAATGTCAAAGTTATATCCTTTACGCACACAATCCATTTGTACTTACGAGTAAGTTATTAACGAAATCTCAAGTTGAATTTCAAAGTTCATTATGTAACGAGCGCGGAAAATTTTGATATAAGTGATTTTATACGAATAGTATATAGAAATACTGTATCATTTTGTTATCAGATTTATACTCAAATGGGATGTACCTAATAAACTCTTGATGTTATATCGTCGCACCAGGTCCTTACATGGTAAGCTAAGACCACCAAGTGACAAATATCGCTACCGTCACAGATCTGTTGGGCTTTTTTGTTTTAAGTACCCTCTTCATACACCTACACCGGCTTCACTAATAAAACCAATATAAAAATATGTGACACTCTCCTTCTAACTACGCATCCACCACACATACTGTCACGTCTAATTCCTATAGAGGTAGGCAGAGATTAAGGATTTCCATGTGGCACGTCACTGACAGACTTTTTTTGCAGCTTCTACATTATTTAAAGTTATGATACATGCATAACTCTCTTCGTACTCAATGATCCGTGTGCAATAGATATCGCATACATACAGACGTAATTTATTCATAGCTTGTTAGCGCGACTGAAGTTTTGAAAATCAATTATCTGCTTCTAAACCAGCGGTACGAACTTTCGTCACGCGGGACCTTTCAAGTATAGTTTAACGCAACACTTAAACGTGCACGTTTACGTTATTAGCTGGTAACTGGGAAAGTTTGTCGGCGCTATTGACCTAAGGCTGAATGTTAATACTAATACTAGAACGGTTGATAAATACAAGAAGTTAAACTATTCCTAAGTGGCGACATACGTGGCAAACGTAGCGTAGGACGCCCTCCAGCCAGGTGGAGTGACGATATACGCAAAATGGCTGGCAGAGGTTGGATGCGAAGAGCAGAAGATCGAGCTCAGTGGCGTGCCATTGGAGAGGCTTATGTCCAGCAGTGGACGATGACAGTCTGATAGTGTTGTTGTGTTGTGTTATATATGTACTTTCCTTGCTTATTTATTTATGATATTTCAATTAGAGTTAATTATAGGTATATAGACTGGTCCTTGCTAGTAATTATAATTGTTCTCAATGCCACTTGAACACTTGAGTCACTCATAACGTACTATGATCCTTCGACGCAGACATATCCTTTAAGCCTGCTTGAATCATAGTAGAATACAATACTAACATTTTGTTCTGTATCTATCAGATAGAAAAGATTACAATTTTATTATAGGTCTATTTACGCCACGTCTCTTATGGGATAGGCAGAGAGTACGTAGAGTCGAATTTGTCTGTTAATAGGTACCTATATATATATTTAACAAATAACGTTGTTCTTGGTCATAATACTATATAATGTTACATTTACTACATAAATAATTTCTACTATATTAATAACATATATGTATATGCTTCTCAGCACTGAAATTAATTTTCATTTATCTTCCATTACCAGAGGTGTTGAAGGAAGTATTATTAAATAACAATAATAAAATCAATAAAAATTAAAAAGTGCCAATTTAGAATTTTCATGCATTTAAAATTCCATACGATTTATAATAGACTGTTATGACAATACTCAAGCAATTAATTTTAGCGTATTTTGACAATTAGCGCAACGGCGCGTTTAGTTCGTATTTAAATCCACCTATGTTTTAGTTAGGCTTTTAACCATTGTCCACTGACCCATTGTTTGGATTCAATTCAGTTTTATTGCTACACAAAATTATCATAAATTTATACTGAATTAGTCTTGTTATAGCGATAAATTTTTTTTTTTTTAATTTTCGTCTTGTTATATCGATACCAGATATTATGTACTAGATATAGAGAATAATTGACGATAGAAGTGAAGAATTAACATCGCTTCAACAGAGTGAATTATTCATTCGGACTCATGTCTAAGAAAAAGATGTACGTACGTACGTGAAAAAGTAAATACACTCGGTAAGAAAAGGCTGCCTTATCGCTAGGGAGCCGATCTCATCCAGGCGACCTTGGGGTTGGAAATGAAAAACAAGAATAGGGGAATGATCATTGTCGTCGCAAGGGTGGCGGGGCCAACTGTGGCGTGATGTAACAGCAATTTTATTTGTACGAGAATATCATATACTAAGATTTTATAACTTCTAAGATTTATTTTCCAGCTTTTTATATAGATATAACCCGTTAAAGTTGACGAGATACATTGTAGTTAAGACAATTTACAATTAAGAAGACAGACGTAAGAAAGCTGTCTTTTCGGTAGCAAGCGATATGTATTAGACAGCTTTTCATCATCTCCGTCATCATCAACCTTTCTATTGGTCCAATGTTGGATACAAGTAATCGCTCAAAATGAAAAGGGTTCAAGCCACAGTCCGCCACGCTGGCCAAGTGGGGGTTAGTAGATGCGTATATATTTTATATACAAGAAATCAAATAATTAAAATAATTTTGATGTTAAGAAAAAAATGTAAATTGAAATATAAATTTTAAAATCAATCAATCGTGATATCTTCTTGCTAAAGTGCGGTAATAGACTATTCCCGTTATCGCAGCGTTGCTGTGGGTACATGGCACGCTGTACGATTTATAGGATGTTGAAAACGCTAAGAGACTGTTCTTATGTTACGTAACTATGCGCTTGTATAGCTGCCTGTTAAGATTATTCAGTAGCCATAAACCACTTTGCGGATTTTACTATTAAATGTCTCGCGAGTGTTTGTACCCATTAGATATACGATATAGGGCCATCCCGAAAAATGTACGTGAGTTAAGTCGGTACATCATTATGTACCTATATAATCAAATTGACGATAACAGTTTTCAAAAACAGTACTTATATGAATTTGCTTCTTTCGCACACGGTAATGTAGCTTTTTGTAGAGGCGGGTTATTTGTACCGGTTGAGGGAGAATTTTAAATTTCTATGAGTTTGTATATGTAAATGTTTATTAGAAACCGGGATAAGTAATGATCAAGCATCACGTGTGTCTGTACGACCGTTCGTTGCTGACATAATATAAGTAAATTACTAAAAATTTAATTGAGCTACAAAATGGACTACATTTGTTACTCACAATTTCTTTGCAGTAACATCTTTGCGCAGTTATCGCTTGGGTTATATAGCGAGGCTAGACGTAGGACATAAAATAAAACCAAGCACACAGTTACGTAGTTTACGGGTCTGTTCCCCACTTTAGCACTTATCGTTGGCAGCTCGGCGATTGTTATCTTGTTTAATTTAAAAAAGCCATTTGAAACAATTGGAAATCGTTAAGTTTTGCTCCGACGCGACAACAATCGATAGCAAAACAACAGATAAATGTATGAAACGTGTCACAAAGCAACTTTAATGCTAATCTCGTAATATGCAAAATATTGGAAAGTCGTTAGCGGATATACATATCTACATGTACGGCAGGCGGTATGATGACGTGATCTCAACTGATGTCAGCCAGATTTGTTCTTTGGCTTTCTTAATGGACAGAAATTAGTACATTAATCATATTTTTCGTATGTTAATTTATTTCTGACAAAAATTAATATTCACCAGGAAAATCTCCTCCCAGTTACGTAATTCATAACTTGTGGGTAAGCCAATAAGTTGTCAATGTTAACGTGCCTATCTGTTTTGAATGGTAGTAACCATGTACGATTGCCACGTAGAAGAATTAAGTTACTTTTTCTGTTCCAGCGGATATACCCGTTAACACGGACGAATTATTTAGCACGAATTATTACTTTTGGTCCAGGAAACCCTGGCTACGACTGAGGAAGACCTAATATTATATTTTTTTACATTACATAAGAAACTAAAATATATATATATATATATATATATATATTTAGAAAACTCAATTACATTTATTTGTTAATTTTGTATGGTTCACGTGGTATAATTTAATTGATAATAATTGATTATTATTGAATACTTATCACTCGTGTATACAGTTACCCCATATAAAATAACATGTTTAATTACGCGTGTATTGTTTATATAAACAATATCAGATACAAGTTACGTTAACGTCATTCAAGTTAATGACGTAATAAAAAAAATTTTAACGTAGTATATATGCATATATTAAAGTAATACATATATTTTTGGGAAAATTCCACTAGCGATCATAACTTATGATGAGACGATGTTTACAAAGTGCTCTGGTGCTGACTATGATGAATCAGCGTGAGTCATTTTTTTATTGAGGCTACCTCACTTAAGCTAATGGAACTTCGTATATCTCTTTAAACCTTATACTTGTCTAGTTTGCTAATAAACATATCAACATTTTTTTGTTCAAGGTCTTTTGTATTTCTTTCCCTTTTTATCATCACGCCAGATCCTTTACGCCGTAGACAGGCAAAACCGAAAGCCAAATATCTCTGTCACTACAGACCTGGTGTATTTCTTCTACGTTCATCTCCTTCTTCATACACATGTCCTGGTTTCCGTGATTATTGACTACCTTGTTAAACAGTATCTGATTTATTTGGTCAAGATAGGCGATATTATAGAAGATGCGTATAGATGTGTAAAGGAGCATAAGTCTAAGTCTTACCAGGTAGTTTGACGACCTGAAGAAGATAGCGGGAAGCTGCTGAATTCGGAAGGCCCAAAACCGAAACGAGTGGTCCCAAATAAGGGAGGCCTATGTCCAGCAATGGACATCATAAGACTGATGATTCGGTCATAATTTAATAATTGTGTATACATTTGTATTTAATGTTAATACAAAATAGCTGTTTTAC
>DWME01005617.1:0-14652 GCA_018244795.1 Parelbella ahira ahira | reverse complement strand
GCCACACATACTGTCGTCCTTCCCGGGATCGCTACCTAAACGGTTCGAGCTCCCACTCTAGCCGTTCGCGACCCCGGTAACCTCCTTTTAGTCGCCTCTTACGACAGGCAGGAGAAACCGTAGCTCGTATTCTGGTTCCGAGCTACAGGGACAAAAACGTTAAGAACCTAAGCCATTACAAAATATGACAAAAATAAAATACCCCCTATGAATAATTCCATTTTAACGATAATCGTATATTAAGGTAACCTGCGTCATCAGAACATGAGATAAAGCCCGTGATATGTTCCATTTGCGTAAAAAAATATCTCATCGACCAAAATAAACCTCTATCAACGATGGAACATAATACCCCGTTTTAAATATTATCTTGAATGCTATATTTTACTTGTATATCTTTTTGTAGCTCAAATTGATTAAAAAACATTTTCGAATTATCATAAAAAGTGTTGGTAAAAAGTATTAAGATATATTTATAACCTTTTATTAGACTGCCTCCGTTGGTCGAGTGGTTGCAAATTTAAATCAAATTCAAATCCCGGGTCAGCTACTACTGGATTTTTCTAATTTAGAATTTCTAGTAGTGCCTCGAAGTCTAGATGTGTGCCCGGTGTATGGTAATAGACCCTCCACCTATTTGATGGCACGTAAACGTAACTGGTGAAATGTGGGAGTGTACTACACTCCTCTGCCTTTGGAGGTTACAGACGTGATGTTAGGTTGTCTTTTTTTTTCTTTTTGAACTGATGGATAAAAGCCTGTCCATCATGACTAGTTTTAGTTTAGGCGTTACATTGCGCAAAACCATTGTCAGTAGATCAAGCTCATGTTATTACCAGTATTATTACTTTAATTTACTACCAATATTACCTACTCTTCATACGCTCCAGGAGGACCAAAGAAACATACAGCGCATTAGGTATTTATAGGCCAGATTGGACAAAAAAAATTTGCTTTTTTGTCGAATAGAATTGGATTCTTTTATCAAGGTTGTTGTTAGGCAAATTAAAAGCCTAATGATGACCAAAAGAAGATGAAACTGCAGGGTAATTTTAGTTTAGATTATTAATCGTTTCGAGGTGATCTGCGCAAAGGCAAACGAAAATAGACAAATTCCATTCCATTCCAATTAGATCTTAAAGGCAATCGCGAAAGATCAATTCCGGCTGTGTACCAGAAATGAGAAGATTTCATTGAAAAGGGGGCTAACGCGATTGCCATCGCAGAAGTATGCCGAAAAGTAACCGTGGTTCCGAAAATATGTGTAAACCGGTTAGAATTTAAAATCTCCTTCATCCTCACCTAATTGGAACCGATACAAAAACCCTCTAACAATGCAACCAAAAATATAATTGAATAAATGTATGTACATAAGTAACATTGGTATGTACGTGGATTATGACTTAATTCCACGTAAATACCTACATGAAGTCTACTTAATGACAGGGGCTCGTCTACATATTTAAGTCAATGATAAGATAATGTATGTGTCATCGTTAAATGCTTACGTATGTTTCAGGGCGTGTTCATCTTCGTGTTCATAGAATGGACGCCTCCAGCCTACGGCGACTACGTGTTTCCTCTGTTCGCGGATATACTAGGCTGGGCCGTTGGTTTATCCACCATCGTACTCTTCCCTGTGGGGGTCGTCTGGGTCCTATATCGAGGATATGTATGTATAAGCTTTTAGCGACTTTTGTAACGTGCTCGATTTAATAGTTATACTCTAGCAATTATAAAGATGTATTTTATGATAACGAATAAAAGCATAGCACAAATTTCGCCCTTAAAGGGCGAACCTGAGAATACTTAACACTGTAATTGCACTATAGTATACTGCACTACAGTAGGGTAGTAAATGCAGAGGAGTGCCTCTGCCTACCCCTTCGGGTATTATTGTCGCGATGTTATGTTTCTAAGCTATAGACATAAAATAACTGTTAAGGTTTAAATCATATGTATTAAGCATTTTACGTTTATGAATAGTGGCTGATACAAGCTTCCTATTCCCTAAAATTGACAATGTGTTGAAAACGCATATCAATGAATATTCAAATTTGAAAAGTTTTAATCAGCTTGATTACGCAAATCCATTCGAACCAATACAAATCAAGAGAGCGAAAAACTGAGTAACTATTACAGCAGACGTTGCGAAATAACAATATTTTAATTATAAAATGTTTAATAATAATCAATTTGGTCAAATTAACAAACGTTAATGATTTACAGAGGGGCAGAGAACTATTCAAGCCAACGCCAAACTGGAAACCAGCCGTCAAGTTAGGAAATGAGCCCAGGTCCAACTCGATCATAACCGTTGACACGCAAGAAACTGGTCCTTATGACAACATGGGCTATATTATGTGACCAGAAAGACAATAAATTTGAAGATACGAGAAAGAGACAGTTTCTAGTCAAGTGTTGTCTGACAAATAGCTAATGTAACGTCACTTAGAAGTGAACGTAGTGTTAATAGTTAGAAAATATAAAATACCTAGTAAACGCAACAGTGATGTCTAGTTCCTGGTAGAACTAGTTCATGGAGAAAAGCCGAACCGTTACTGGGTAACTCATCGGTCACACTCATGATTCTTCACTTTATCTCTCCTGGCAACTAGAAACTAAAATTTTATCAACATGTCCATGGATTAGATTTTACTAAAAATTTATTGCGAAACTACATAGAAGAAAATTAATTTCGTTTTCGATGTCGACGGCAAATAAGATAGTTAGGTAAAATGATAGAATATATTGTGGTAACACAATTATAGTATATAGTTTGTTAAATATAGAAGTATCTCGTAGGTTTGTGCATAGCAGTTAATACGTCGGAAAAACCCTAAAATAGAAAGCAAAACACTTGTTTTTTAATACCGTCAAATACACCCAATATTGCGAACTTAACAATCTATGACAGAGAAATTATTATTATTACAGAGAAGCTAAGTCTCCGAGTATAACTGATCACCTTCTGTAATATCTGTGGGCGTATTTCTCCTATATATAAATATAAGTGTACTTTAAAATAGGTATGATTGAGGGTGAACGTTCCATTATTCGATAAAAGATGGCACCACACGTAACCCGGATATCGCTATAGATATATACCAAATATTCTGCACCTTACTTAAGATATTTTAAGCAAAGTTATATTTTAATATTTGAATTGTAAATAAATATTTATAACTTATCACAATTGACTAATGCATACATTTTTAAATCCATTACACAACAATAAAAAAATCGAATTTTTAACAATAAAATTGTTGCTTTCGAATCTACATATATGTACATACTCAGGTACTGATGGTTTAATGTCTTTCATTTGTATTAAATACGCGTAACCCATTCAAACAACATTAATCACTGACCCTATTGGTCACAATACAATACATTAATATGAATATTGTGTTCTATAAATTCATATATAAATAATTTACTCAAATGTAACCTTTGTAACTTTATACCTCTTGTGATTTCCATTCCATTGCTATGATATTCAACTATATTTCGTGTATTTAGTACTATTTGATCTTAATTTAAATTTGTAAGTTTTTTTTGACCCACCGAGGATTGAAAATAAGACAATAATGTCTCAATTCATCATCATCAGCCGGTCAACTGCTGGACATAGGCCTCCCCTAAGGTGATTATTGTCCATAATGTCCACGTTGGACGTGTGATTTGGAGATCACAGAACAAACTTCTCATACCGGCTACTGTTTTTTGGATAATTTTGACACAAATTTTATCGCGATTTGACCAAAGTAATATCTACTATAAAAATGCACAGAACGGCAATTATTGGACAATAAAGTTTTAACTGATGAAACGTGGGAGTGTACTACATTATTTTTCCAGCGTCTTCGGAGATTATAGGCGTGATGTTACGTTTTTCTTTTTATTTTTAACCCTAATTTTATTGTTTTGACCAAAATATTGATTTCACTTCAGGAGTTAGAAAATGGCAAAATATTTACGCAAGAGTGCAACCACAGGGTAGTATTTCAAAAATGTATCTAATAAAGGACAGACATTTTTAATTCGAGTCCCATGACTGCGAGCGGGGCGCAAATAAGAGTACTTTGTGAATTATTTCGTGGCGAAGTTAAAAATTATCCCCTATCCCTTGCGGCCGGTTCTAAGTGAAAATTACGGGTGTACTGCGAATAGCCAAAATTAACAGTGTAATAATTTGCCGAGTAAATATTTGCAAGTCGGGAGCTTCTCTTAATGAAACACTCGCCCTTTCGCCGTTACCAAGCCTTAAATGATAGCACCGATTTTATCTCTAAGTTATGACCCGGTACCAGCGATTTGATCAACATAGTAAAAAAACAACAAAATGTAAATCCCATACGTCGTCGTTTTCTAATCCTCCATGTAATTTTTTATTATTTCTATATTTCAGTATTTTATAGATCGATCAAAACTCTAATAAGTCCGTGTTCCTCGTAGTTCATTTTATCTCCATACCAAATGTTAATAAAATCCCTTTTCCAGAGTTTACATAGAAACGGGTTACATAAATAAACGAACCTTTTTTTGCATTTTTCATAATATTAATTTAATTTTATAGTCGTCGCCAAAGTTGTCGCAATTTTAAAATATGCTTTAAAAAATGCTCCGGTATTTTAGTATCGATAAGACGATTGTAATAAAACGGCTTACAAATAGGCATTTTCTTCAAGGCAAGGAACATAATCTATATATGTATATTCCTTAGACGGTGGTAACGTCAGAGAGACGCCAGCGAGTTGGGCATTTAAGAGGAATTCCTTCTGGGCTTCGCTTCGTAAACCCGCTTCAAGGGCAAATAACAGAACAACTAGGGTATACCTACTTAGTTTATGTTAAAACATTATAATAAGATATAATATATCCATAAATAAACTAAGTACATATGTATATGTAAACAATGGTTATTTCTGTAAGTACTCGTTGATAATGTTCACGTGGAACTCATTTTGTTAGTAATACACGTTTTGTAGGTGTTTTGTCGTCACACTGGAGCCGTACGGTGATATATGCTCCAAGGTTTCACGGATTTCGGGCGTTACTTGTGCGCGTTGATAGAAATTTATACTTTTTTATACACAAAAGCTATAAAATTCAAAATTAAAACTTTTATCATAAGACATGATACATATACTTCATGAACGCCATAAACATACTGAGTTGAGATTCAATCATGTTGGTGTTACACATTCAATAATTACAACAGGTCGAGAGAAGAGGATTCGAGAGAACAGCGAGAGCTAGGGCCAAGACGTGCCATCTTAATGTGAAAAAATTATATAATAATAATATTATATATTATTGTTATATAGCATTATATCATAATATATATTGTTATAATAATATATTGTAATAATAATATACATTATATTATATATATTAAATATATTTTTTAATATAATAAGAAATATAACACGTTTTTGTTAATCTTCCATTTTATTTATAATTCAATTGTCGGTATGATATCTAACAGACCACATGTCTATGTAATGTACACAAATGTTCTAAGTGTGATTGTAAGAAATGTGCCTTTATGGTATGACTATACAGTTACATGTCTGTTTATCAACTATTTAGTTACCACGGATAAATCTGCACAGTTTTGAATAAAATAGCCGCATGTTAAGATTTCCCAAGAAATAATACGTTTTTCCATATAAAGTATCATTTTACGAACATATATTTTGCAAACAAGAATAAAAATGCTCAAGTGCTGCGAATTCGTGCCTAGATTTATCTCGATCCAGAACGCTTACATCAATAAGTCTGTCCTATAGGAACGAGTACAAAACTTTGAGAGTAAAACCTATTTTACGATAGTAATAACGCTCTCGACAAAAGCCCTTGTTTCTGTGCCAACATCGCCTACAATAATCACAAAACATGAACGAGTCTGAGTTAAAAAGGCAGCTTTATCAAAGTGTGATGTGTTGATCCATAATGAACCTTATTTCGTAGCAATACATGCCACTCACTAGCAAGGTTAGTAGGCCGAGGCAGTTGTGTTTGAAGGAAAAAATGACCGGAACCCTTGTACAAAGGAAAATCTCATAATCGTAGGTATGTTTAACTGGCAATGGAAAAGTAGAAGCTAAAACATTTTTTTCCCTTCCTAGCTGTTCTCGTGGAAATTCCGCAATGTACGTGTAGAATTAAAGTTATTTACAACTCCGTACATAAATGAATACGTGCATTAAAACAATGCTTTGCTATGTAGGTTTTGTCTACAAGACGATGAACTTCGAAAATTCATTTGTAGTTCATACCACGATTGACAAATAGAATATACAAACTTAGACAAATTAGAATCTGTCACCAGGAAGTTGTTACGAGCGAAGATAATGCCAGATTCGTTCGTGATGAAACATAAAGCAGTCAACCATAACACATTATTAGTATACTAAATATAAAGCAGTTTTAAATTAATTAAAATAAACATTAAATCGAATTTACATTTTAAAAATCGACAATCATGTTAATGATAATAACAATAATAATAAGAAAAAGTACAATCAATGATCCTAAATATGTCACTGATAGGAAGAAACTGAATAAATACATATTGTACAATGTAGTTATTGGAATCAGTGGAACGTCCCGTATCACATGAATGATTATTTGTACATGCAGGTGGCAAGATTACAAAATTTATTTATCGTGCGCACTATGAGACCTATTACGATATAAGGTATCCCCTATTATTATGTAGGTATGTGTATGATATTAATAATTTTAATCTTTATAATTCGGATTGGGAGCTCCCGTTGTTGAAACTTCCCTAAACCTTTGAAGATTTTAGTCATTTTTTCCCACATGATTTTGGTTAAAAAAATCTGAAACTAAATATATTCTTACCCGACCATTTATTTCCAAAATGAAGGAAAGTTTAATTGAAATTTTTACAGTTACAAAACAATATTTATAAATGTTACTTATCAAGAAACTGATTCTAAATCTAAATCCTTTTCTTAGTAGAATTTAATCTTTTTAAATTTGTTGAAGAACTTGATAACTGGGTAGAAGTTAATGTCATCAACCTAATCCTTCGATAATAACTTTGATTGTTCTCAACTTCGCAAGATGGTAGCGATAAATACATTTCTTTCTTCTTTCTGTCGAAATGCTCTATCACTGATATTTTTTCATCATTTTCCTTCGTTTTAAAACGACTTACTAAATTATTAGTAGCATTTAATCTACAAAATTTTACTATAACGCCTCATACACTGTCATATATTTTTGGTTAATTCATAGAAATAAATATAATGGCGGTATATCATTGTCGGATCCATATGCAAGGAATTATATTAGGGTCACAACTGGTGAATGTCTCAAGTTAAACTATTTTAGTTTCAAAGTAACAGTCTGACCTGTTGCTCTGCCTAGTTCAAGATCAAATGACCGTGTCTGAAGTTGTCCTGGGAGATTATTATCAGCCATGTGGTATGTAGTTAAATATGCCGAACCGAACACGCTATAAAACTATGGACAAGCGTTTCTAAATACATACTTAAACGAATAGAAATTGAACCTTCGTTTTTATTCCAGATCACTATCCACGGGATCAAGTGGCAAGTAGCAACAACGTATTGCGATGATCGATTAAAGAAATAGAAACGAAAGCATTTAAAAAATTATACAAAGCATTGGTATTCTAGCTGCAACCTCCCCTATACGGAATGCTAAAAACAGGATCGATTCGCTCAACAAAGCAGAAATGAGCCCGGAATACAAAATCAAGGCGAGAACCGTGAATCACGCGAAACTGTTTCGAAGCATTAAAAATAAACAGTGAGCAGTCAGGGAACGTAGCGCCTACGTAATTGCAGTTTACCAGGCCCGAAAGATATAGAAATTTATTATTATTGTGATTATACTGTCACGCCAGGTCCCTTACAAGGCAGACAGGGGGTACCGAGTTTAAAATATGTTTATCCTGACTGACCTGACTGGAACAAGTCTGTCACGTCTTTTATCATCACCGAAAAGAATATTATTTCTGTTCAAACTCAACAAGACCTAGTATAAAAGTCAAATACCGGCGTCTGCGTCTTGAGATCTACATATGTGACTTTTACAGACATTTTAGTCGTATCTCTTGAGTCAGATCTTTTGAGTCACCTATGATTTTAAAAAGAACGAAAACATCGTGATGAAATCGACCCGTGACAGATTACCTAAGAGCTTGTTAAGTCTGCTGATTCGCGCTTAACTGTATTGTTAGAGCTTACCCTGTTCATTCGGAGAGAGACTCTGTGTCCAATAGCAGAACGATAACAGGAGTGATCGTGATGGAAATTATATTTTTTAATTGTTTCACATACCAACGAAATACTAATCAAATATTGGCAATGTTAATGCGAAATATATGGGAGTAGGTATAATGTAGAATACGATACAAATGTAATTTAATATCCACAGAGTTATACGTTCTGTACAGTTTGAACGAACTTAGTACGAGAATTGCAATATGCGGCCTTTTATTATACTTTCCGAATAACTTTTCAAGCGGGCTTATGAGTAAGTTTACTAATTAGCCTGTTCCCGACGACTGCTCGACCTAACTTGACGTTATTTCCTTATAATGCTCCTCTGGGACGAAGGAGAGACAGAACTACTAAGCACGCTATGCAACTTTCGCTCTTATTTTTAAAGGGATAAGATTGACAACGGGTTGATATTTGAGGTATTAGCTGGCGATCACGGAATATCGCATGCCTGGCTCATAATTACTCTTCATGGATGTATGTTTTTATAATTGCAGTTTAGAAATCATTGTTTAGGCTGCGAGGAATGAACATAAAGTAAATTTGAATTACTTTGACAATTTTAATTTAGTTTTGAATTTACGAACAAAACGTGGGAGTGTACTATACTCATCTGCCTACCTCTTCGAGGATTACAGGTGTGATGTTACGTTTTTTTTATGTTACTTTGACAATTTGGTGCACCATTGGTATTACTTCCAATAAATAAGATTAAGTGCAAAAGAAGTTAAAAATTTTCTTATTTATTCTCATGAAACAAATCAATATGAGAGCGCAGAATAGGTAGAGTTATAATTATAATACAACTATTATTTTCGAGTTGATTATTGCAGTATTAACTGATAAGACAAATCCTTTAGTTTTACCTTAAATGGAATTAAAAATAAAGACGCAAAGTATAATTATTAATTATGAACACGTACTATAAAATATTTTTATTGTTGAGTAGCAATCACTTATTGCCGACGTAAAAAATAATAAGCCGCGTGAAGCGACAATTTTGACCACATTTAATAAAATAATCCCGTGTGAGAATTTTAATTTTTCAAAAAACAAAACGGGCACAACTCGAGGTCTTTATCGGGAGTCGATCGCACCCCAGGGTCCCGTAAATCAGGCGACGGCTGGTTTTATTTCATAAGCGAGTTTGACATAAACGTTTATTATTTATTCAATCTACTGAATTGCTCTCTTTAGTACCATCACGCCAGATCCCTTATGAGGTTGGCAGAGTGCAAAGATTTCTAAATATCTGTATTTTCGCATAGTTAATTTCCTTCTAGTATTTTCAAAAATATCTTCAAACACGCATGTAATTTGATTAAAATTAACTTACGTTTTCTGTGAAAAAAAAAACAACAACTGTTCAACCTCGATGAATACTACGTTATGACGTTTGAATTGTATCTGAAATAAAGTTTTATAGTTACTACAGCAACTACCGACATTCCACTAAGTAGTAGGTACTCGTATTAGCTTTAATATTACCTCAATCACAGATACGTCCTGGTTAAGTTCAAATCAACCATGTTTTACAGCCTACAAACTGAATTATAACCATGGTTTAGAGGAAAAATTAAGGTTAGCGGCAGAAACTTGCTGACTAATTCTAAAAGTAAAACTCTACTAACTCAAATAGTCAATTGAAAGGCCTAAAATATGTTTAGTTTCGTAATAACAACAATAGTTGACAACCAATTGGGTATCACGTTTGCCGTCACATCTGGTCATTCTGACCAATGTAAAATAATTTTAGCAATTGATAAAACGATTAGTACCAACTTTTAATTATGACTAATGCAAAATAATTTTAGTAATTAATAACACTGTTCGTATAAACTGGCAATTTCGCAATCTGTGATTATTTTTACTTAACTCTTGAATAATTATTGAACGCCAAAAAAACGTGCTATTTAACGAAAAAGCTCTGTTTTTAGCCGAGACTATAGGTCCCACGACGCTCGTATATGGACTGTTGACTTGTTTTATTTAATTAGCGCGCCGCAAATCATCGGCATATATTTATTTAGGTGTTTTGTTAAGTTACAACTTTTAAAGTGGCAAGTTGAACTGTGCTCGAGAGGATCGGCTTCATATTATGTACATATGGGCATGCAAACATATTGATATGCGCAGCTTAGAGTTCACTATAAATATGCGCAACTTGCCCAGCGGTATGGACTACGGTCTTAACCCTTCTCATTCTGATAGGAAATCATGTCCAACAAAAGGGTTTGATAATGATAATATTTTGGAATATTTCCACACAGGCCTACCTGGTTCCAAATTATTTTCGAAGAGAACTCTTGTTTTGGTAATCAGACGGCTGATAAATTACATAATATTCAGTAAAATATACTCGTATATATGTATATAACTAAAAGATTCTTTGTACTTATTACTATAAGATACTTATGACTTTTCATTACCACTACGGCTATACTAAATATACAGGGGTTTTATGAAGAAAACGCAAATATACAGTCTTAAAATGTTAATTCCGTCAGTACATAGATATATATTTCTAGATAATATCACTCGTTAGCAGCAGATCTTTCAACTCCGATAGGAGTGTGTATGGGAATTAAGCTATGCAGTATATACGGGTACCTCTACACGGGTTGGGAAACACCATAACTTATTGTCCATCGTAAAGATCTCTGACTGGTTTTAACGGCTGTTATCTAACGATAAAACTTTATATTAAATAGTACATAACATACGACTACATTCACCCGCTTACTATAAATAATTGTTATGGATTATTAATTTCATCCCTTGGTTTTTCAAGGATATATTTGAAAAAACACCCCGTGTTTTTTATTTCATTGCACAGACTGACAAATAGATACATACTACTTGATAGTAAATGGTTAAAGTCCGCCTAAAAACAATACATTGCCAGCCTGTTACAACCCGTTTTTAAATAAAAAGTCGAATTATTTTCCCATTTTATCACATTAATATTATAGACTAATGGTAACATAAATTAGTACGTGGTCATCCAATTTCCTGAAAGATTAAAACTCTTTTACAATCCTGATAAATATCTATAAATATTTATTGTCCGCTTCTCAAACTATTCAAAAGCGAAAAAAGATTAACATTTAATCGTTACACTTTTTACACTGACATTATTAAACTGACTTTATCATGTGACAGTACATTTGCATTGAGACCGTTTCACTTCTCTATATAATTATACACTAAACACTGTACCATCATAACTCTCTCAACTACACCGAACCGCTTTATAACCGAGTAGTACAATCGCAAACAGTTCAGAAACCTAATACATGTTATTACCAGTTCGCAACTCCGATGTCGTAGGTTGTGTTCTAAGTTTGTTAATAGTTGTTATGAAGGGATAACGGCGGAATTTACAACGAGTCACGATGTAGAGTAACGAACGTGGTATTGGAGCAACTACGAGTAACTGTTTCAGAACTCTTGTTCCTTTTATGTAGAGTTGGGTTACATGTTGAGATGTGTAATGTTACAAAATTATTGAAGTCCACAATGTGTTCGAGCAAAAGTGAACGAAGTCAGTTTGCTTCTAAACAGATAAATGACAGGTGCCACATCGGTTGTAAAATTCCAAGCGTATAAAGATCTTTTGAGAAATCGTCATAACCATTATTATGCACCATCACTATTTTTTTTCACTCTTGTCTTCAGAACCGTTAATTTTTGTATTAATCTAGTCAAATCTAGTCTATGAGTATAAAACAGTACAAGAACATGAAACATAAATTATAGCAAAAAATATCTATATTTAAAAAGAGCATTGTGTCATCAGTAAATAATAGTCAAAACAATATAAGATAATTACTGTACTGAAGGGTAACTATACAATAAAAATCATATTACAGTCCTAAGTTAACTGTTTCGAGAAAACTGAATAAAATTAATTCTAGAAAACTTAACAACCATCATTTCCCTTATTAAACGTATTTAATGTTCGACTTAATATATTTTTCAATTAAAGATTTTATTAAAGTAACCAATCAAGTACGCATCGAAAAATTTAAACTGGGTTCCGTAGCCTTCTACATTTATTTATATTATTTAACAAATCTTTTAAGTAATTATAGTCTCTATTGAAGCAACAGCACACGATATGATGCAGTAAAAACCTTTTGTTTACAATTGAGTGTCCAAATGCAGAAGTCTGAGTTTCAAATACCTAGCACTTGTCACTTTACAAACTTATGTGCACTTTTAAAATTATCACTTGTACAGCATACGAAAAAGAGTGTGAGAAAATTATATAATAATAATAATCGACCTATTTGTCATTCCACTGTTGAAATATGGGCTTCCTCTCATACTGAGAGGGTTAAGGCCTTAATCTGCCATGCTGGCCAAGTGCGAGTTGGCAGAGTGAGAAAATTGCGTGATTTAAACTTCCTCATCATATTTCTCAAGAGTTTTGAAGTCTGATTTCATAAATATGGAAGCTATAGTCGCCATCATTTACGTTATGAGAAGAGACCGGTATCCAAGAGTAATCCACCAAGCAATTCAACTAACCCCTTCGAAAAATTAAACTCATGAACTATAAGACGGAACCCCAAAAGCCATAAGTTGTAATAATTTCCCCGTTTCATTGTTACTTCATTATACCCAAGATTTACGTGTTATAAACATATTTAACGATGGCTACGAACACCGTCCTTAAGGCCCCGTGATTTACTTCACAATTCACTAAACTTTTAGCTTTGTATATAAGCTTTCAGATGAAAAATTAAGTTTTAATTTGTCTACGTGGCCGCCAAGAGATTTTATTACTTCAGTGACAATTAGGTAAAGGTCCCAATTTTCTAGCCACGGACTCGGACTGTAAGTCCCGCCTGGTATCTGTGCCCTCCGGCCCGGTGGGATGACGATCTGCGAAAGGCTACAGGCAGGTACTGGATGCGATAAGCCAAGGACAGGGCGCGATGGCACTCATTAGAGGAGGCCTATGTCCAGTAGTGGACTGAGATAGGCTGATGACGATGATGATAAGAGTGAAAATGAAAGTATTGTAATTACAAAAATAGACATTATTGAAGAAGAAATACGTCAGATATGTAAGGACATAATTAATATTTGGGACTTTGTGCTCTCCGCCTATACCGTGAGGGGAGCGGTGGGATATATAATATTACATTGACAGATAACTATAGTGAGTTCAGAACACTCAAAGTCATTGTAGACAGAATAAAAAAATCTTAGGCCAATAAGTTAAAACCCGCGGTAGCAAGTTAAATGAGTCCAGTAACAGACTTTATCTTATGATCCGGCGCTTGTAATTCCATAGATGTTGGAGAGCGCAGAGGTGGCAATCTTAAATATAATTTTTCTTCGTACAGATGAAAGCGTTACGGAAAATAGCTTTACAACTTTACTTTGAAGTTCTTTTTTATATTGTTGAAGCTTTACTGCGTCGTTGGTCGAGTGGTTGCGAGCGCAACTGCCGATCGGGAAGTCCTGGGTTCAAATCGCGGGTTGGGTACTATTGGATTTTTCTAATTTAGAATTTCTAGTAGTGACTAGTAGTTTGAAATAGTGCCCGGAGTATGGCAATAGGCTCGCCACCTATTCCATGGGACGTAAACGTAACTGGTGAAACGTGGGAGTGTACTACACTCCTCTGTCGCCCCTTACGTTGAAGTTTGTTTTTTAATTTGTGTTAAATACAAAACTGTAATAAATCCTGTTTATTGTATAATAAAATAATGTTATGTATCGTACAAACATATTTGTAAACAGAAATTTTATTTATTAATGTCAAGCAAAGCTAATAGCTATTACCAAATAAGAACCTGCATGCATAATCGTTACTAGTCTCCAATTCCAAAAAAGGTCAGAAATTAACCAATGCCTTCTATATGACTCCTGAATTGTTCAACATCAAAAACCTTCTTAAATTACTCATCAATATACACCCAGTTCGTCTGTATTTCACTTTAAAATTTTCTGTTAAACCCTTCATAACTACGTCTATATGCTTAAATTATGTACCGACTTACGTACGTACGACTCACTTATATTTTTCGCAATAGTCCGACTAGTTCGATGTATCCAAGATCTTTATTCATGAGCTCGCGCCTATCGCAGACGTCGCAGCCAAGACCTGAGCGGTGAAAAAACACGTAAGCAAAGCCTATACATAATTTAATAACCTCAGTATGTAGTGAAATATTGGATATACGCTCTACATTTTCCTAGCTTTGATTGAATCCTTCGGGATCCGTCTACTCCAACTTTAATTAAAGATGCACCAGACAAAACGAACGTTTGGCTTAGTCCAGTTATAGTTTTTACTGCCAGCTCCCCGACAACCCCGCGTCGCGTCGGGCGCAGAAACGCAAGATGCTTA
>DWME01005616.1:0-14654 GCA_018244795.1 Parelbella ahira ahira | reverse complement strand
CTGAGGTGTGTGAAGTCTGCCAACCCGCACTTGGCCAGCGTAGCAGACTATGGCCTTAACCCTCTCAATATGAGAGGTGACCCATATTACAACAGTGGAATGACAAATGGGTCGATTATTATTTTGAGAACAGACGAAGTGCAATCTCGTCCTAAGCAAAACCGTTCAATAAAACATGATGGAATAACTATCCACCTTATAAGTTAATGTCATGCATAATATTCATAAACTTAAAGACATTGAAATGCTATAGGTTACACTGCATCGTCAATCATGCCGTCTAGAGATAAAATTTATGTATGCCCTGTAGGTATACATCGTAATTGTTTTAATCGAGTATACCATTAGTAAAATCGATACCGTCCAGAACATACCAGTAATCAACCTTCGTGGAAAAATCACTTTTTTTAATTTTGAACGTAAACAACGGAATAAACCACGTAGTAATCTAAAATATTGGTAAATTCCACGGAAAACTGCTCGTCGTTGATCGAATTCTCAACAGAATACTGTTAATTTTCGAACAACGTACTAAAGTAAACTCTTAACAAAAACTGATGGCAACCACAGAAAATGAAATTAATCATATATGTAGGTATATTAAACTGCTACGTAAGTAAACGTCGACTTTCGTTTTCCGGTTTGCAATTAAAGAACATATAATTATGACTATGTACGTCAGACCACGTCATACGACATTTTAAAATGTTTTTAAAAATATGCGTACTTTAATATTATTATTTATAGCTTCCTTATCCTGCATATTTTTCGATTCTATGAGTGAATTGCTATTTAATATAATATAATATAATATGCTTATAAACGGGGTATGCAGACAACGCCGAGTACCAAATATCTTTAACTTTTCATATCTGACATTTTTTCTTCTATTTATAATTACTACAATTAAAAATAATTTTCAAAAAATAACCAGATGTCGGTCGATGAACGCAATGGCCTGTGTGAATTCGTTCGTTCGTTCTTTTAGTTAACTGTACCCTAAATAACCTCATTTCACTACGAAGTGTAGATTACTTCGCTTTAGACATTCATTCCTTTCAATTCCCACTTTACACAGAAGAGGCGAATGTTTGAGCGCTGTACATGAAACAATTACCGTGCGCCATATACCCACGTACATCCTGTATATGTGTATTACTTGCTGTGACTGGGAGTAATAAAATACTTATACAAATATATATTTATTTGCACATAATTTATAGGTAATTTATCAGCCGTCTGGTCACCCCAACGAAAGCTCTGCTTACTTTGAGATCAGATCGCCGTGGGTAGAGATGTCCCAATACAGGTATTACCTACTCAATTTTATGTATAGTGTACCATGAAAGCTGATGACGAAGAAGGCCAAGACTCAAGTTTCCGACCCAATAGATCCGATAATGGCTGATGGGGAATTTAAAAGACTTGGAAAATGACATGTGTGTATGAAGAGAGTGATCAATGTGGAATAGGCACGTCAGGTGTAAGAAACTTAAGTGTTATGCGTTATTTGTACATATTATGTAACATTTATGAGATATCAAAACAGATGGTACTTCATGTTAAAATCACCTACATGCCTATGGATACGATGTAAACAAATCTCTAACCTTGTATTTTTATATTCTCACATAATTATGTAAATACATACATATGACAGACTGTCGCGTGGTTGCAAGCGCGACTGCCGATCGTAAGGTCCTGTGTTCAAATCTCGGGTCGGGTACTATTGGATTTTTCTATTTAAAATTTCTAATAGAGACTCGGAATCTGGATTTGTGCCCGGTGAATGGCAATAAGCTCACCACCTATTCCATGGGACCTAAACGTAACTGATGACATGCGTAATGTTACTAACTAACCCAAGATATATAATAACCATATCATGAGACCATGAGACACAGGACCATCCGATTCCTAAGTAAGCTTCGAGAGAACTTGTGTTGTGATGAACAGTTATGGTGACCGTGTGTAATATTATAAAAACATATTTATATATAAATATTTTGATAGCTAGACATAGATAGATACATGTGTGCTCATAACGCAAGTATTTATCTTGGAAAGGAATCGAACCCACAACCACAGGCGCAGCTTTCAGGTTCACTAACCACCGGACTAACGGGCCAGTCAGTTAATATTAATATACACACATACATACATACATACGTATAACTTCGGATAGAAGTTAGACTTGCTTTTGAACTTCACGCGACATATGAAATCGCCAGTTCACCATTGAAATGCAATCTGATTATGCAGGCATGTACATTGTCCATTGTGCTAATACAAGGGGGACCGCGCTGTAAGGATTTATGGATTATTCCATTAGCATTCGATTAGCCGTGGCTCCTATGGATTGGTGTCATTAACGTGAACATTTCCGTCGCAACGCTACGGGTCGTCATCGCGTGGAATATTTGAGGTCAGGTTGGACATTTTAAACGGAGCAGATGCGAAATAGACGTAATATTTTTCATGTGAGGAAGCGCGATTTAATTAAAATTGCATCCTAACTATGTGTCATTAGTATGTAATTTTTTTTTAAGAAATATATATTCTATTTTATTCTATGACAATATCGAATATGAGAATATGAGAATGAGAGGTCCTCGGTTCGATCACAGAGAAATTCAGAGAAAAGCAGAGACCTAACGCTTCGTAGACATATAGGCATCAAGTTACGTTTATTATTTTAAAATCAATAGATTATATGGTTTGGTCTTGTTTGTTATAAGCTTAAGTAAATAAATATGGCTTATAAATTAAATAATTACTAAATAATCAAATCTTTAGACACATTTCCAGGTCCTGTCGTCCCCGCGGCGAAACAAGAGCAACTGACCAGTTAAATGTTGAATGTGTATAATATGACATATTTAAATGTTCTCCAGTGACAATTATGGACTACTATATTTTAAAAAACTGGTGTTTATTTTTTTACCAGTCACCAGAGCGCTGACCTCGCCGTATTCTGACACTGTATGAACAAGACTACTGGAGACCAAGCGATACAGACCGTTTAGTTATTTTACATAAAGGTCGTTACAGACGGAACTATAAGATGTTTTTCAAGCAAGGAATATTATAATATAGTAGGTACAGTATTTTTTTTTGTTGTTTTTGACTATAACGTGCAATAAATTATTATTGTATTGTATTCTCCATAGTAACGCTCGAGTGACCGCACACTAAGCTATATCTCTGTCGTATTTCGTTAAAATGTGTGAACAGATATAACAAGATCTATCTATTAATCGGTATAGCTGGACATGTCTTACGTAGATAATTTGATTCCAAAACTATATATATTATAGTATAGCTAACCCTCTTGGCAGTTTACTATAAAGTACATTATACAACAGTATATGTCGCTATACAATATATACATACATATATCATTGCAGAATCAATGACGACTTTCAGATTAGTCCGTTTTACATACGAGAATAATTGAACATGAAACGTGAACAAAACACACGTAAAGTGAAACGAAACTCACCGTCGTATCGAACGTTATTAAAATATTATCGATTCCCTTTTAAGTATATTGCGTATTAGTTTTATCAATATTGCCTTTTGATTGACTTACGTCAGCAGTGTTTTCAAATAATAAAATTCCTTCAATTTGATAGAAACAAGATTGATTATGACATTAGTGTTACGCGCTTAAAAAAGTTTTTGTTTAGTCAAATGTCAACTATGATCAATTATTTTGTGTTTATTCAATTGAAATATTAATTTAAATAAGAGAACACCTAAATGGATATTATTTTTCAATACCATAATAGCTAAGTGAATTTTAACTCCTTCCGTTCAACATTCAAGGCTCTTTGTCGAGTTTCAATTAGTGACATTACACTGCATAAATTATTGAATTACTCGCAGTATTATATTTATTCATTCGACATTTGTGGCTAATTCCGTGGTCTCATATTTGAGGTCAGTAATCACTGGTCATATAGGTAAGTGTTGCAAGTGTCAACCTTACAGGGTAGGCACAAAATGTATTCATATTTTTTTGTATATATTTATACAATAAATTGCATATGAGCCCGCCCATGGTATGAGTGGTAATGGTAACAAAATTTTTTAATAAACACATTTTAATATAGCATTAAATCCATATCGCTCGCAGTATATATTTCATGTTTAACACTTAGACGTTACATGCGTAATGATAACGGGCCATTAAGCTTTAATAAATTCTAGAATGTGTTAGTATATTATTAAGCCTATAAATATGAGTCTATGATTATATTTCGATATTATGCCATGATTATGTTTTGCATCTAATTAACGCGGGCTCTGAACAAATCACAAAGTTTTGATTAATTCTAGAATATGTAAATACATTAGTAAGCTACATATACATAGTAGTGGATGATGATACTTTGATTCTAAATGAGGTGTTGGTCGAGACAATACGTCTCGGATCATTCTAGACTATATGAGAACATTAGCGTGCAGTTTTGACTTATACGCGTCATGATGATCGTTGCAATAATATGTCAATAACAGTTTTATGTTTTCTCCAGACACATAACAGCAGGATACTTTGAAGTTCAAAGACATTGATGTGAATATCAAATATTACTATGTATTGTATACAGCACTGTTGGACACGGGTCGCCTTTCACAATGCGAAGTGTTAAGTTCAGGTTGACAGATTATGTTAATTCCATTACTGTATCCTATATCAGATCTTTGACAAAGCGTTTTCAATGAAGATTAGATAAAGCATATGATAAATATATACATGGTAAATTTAATGATGATGAAACGATAAATAAATGTGTGATAAATTTCAAGTTAGGGTAATTAGTGCAATCCAAATGAGCTCTATCTACCTAAAAACGAGGCAGAGAAGTGGCGCGGCCCCGACCGGCCTGCAGCATCCATTGTCCCGCTGTCATTGTACTATCATCATTCACGCCATGTCCGCGCTATTGTGGCGTATTGTTCAAATACTGCGACACCGCACGGGACGACAAATCGGCCGATTTGTGATGCGTTTTGTTACTGATTTTAAACACATTTTTGTTTATGTCGGTATAGCTAGAAAGATGCGTAGTTGTAGAGCTGGAGCCAATTGTAGAGCTTGAGACAGTTGTAATATTTTATCAGAATTGTTTATTTAGTAATCATTTCCATTGCTTAATGCTCATACGTGACGACTTAAAAAGCGACATTTATCATATGTCTTATTGGAGAAGGCTTAACGCACCTGTTATCGGCACATATCTACATTACTAATAGCTTTTACTCCAGCTTTGTATGTAATGCTGTTAGTGCGTCAATAACAAAAAACTAAACAATTGATATAAAGACTGATGTAGAGACAGTTTTATGTAATTGACGTTTCCCTCCTATCCGCTAGGACACATTATCGATTAAAACATTACCGATTCTTTGACTACCTAAATAACAAAAAAAAGTAATATTTCAAGTTACAGATTTGGGTTTAATGATATGCTTTCTATGTCTATTTTGTCTAGGGATCAGTAAATAATGATGGATTAAATAATATTGATTGTAAAATAAATACACATCATTAAACAATGTGCGAATAGGATCTGCTTAAAAAACAAGTCTTACTCGGATACATGCCGGGACATGTAGTGTATAGTACAGAACAAGACAACAGTACCTACAATTATTGTCAACTTGTCCAAATGTCATACCGAGTCGAGCAACAAAAAATATTGACATTTTGAAAAGTCGTTTCACTTCAACATATTATGTAATTGCCGTCGAGTCAGTTCGGTCTATTGCAGAGAAACGGTCAGGGTTGTTTGACGATCGATTATTATGTTTATTTTAATATCAACACGCTAGGTCCCTTATGAGGTAGGCAGAGAGCAGGGAATGCTATATATCTCTGCCCTTATAGAACTGATGTATATCTTCTATATTAATTACTATCCTATACACGCACGCCGGTTTCATAGACTATTATAAATTTTTAATATAATTTATTATCTGTACATAAATATTGCAACGTTGTCACATTTACGAGCGATACATATTTTATTACCCCCAATATCTTTATTGCGTCAAGTTATAAAAATATTTTCTTTCACACGCCAGTGCAATTAAATGTGATATTTCTGCTGTTTTTCAGAAGAAAAGAGACAACAAATAACTCAGTAAATAAAACGAATACATATTATGTTATTACTTGTGAATTCAAATTCAAAACTCAAATAACACGCTTTCAGTCAGTTGGATACCTGCATATTACTACATTTAAACATTACAGAGGTTGTTGGTAAGGGTCGACGATTGATTCATTGAGTGACGGTGATGACAAATTTTTGTTGTACTTCATCATGGACGCAGGACTGATGAATTTATTTACACATACATTTAATTCGGGGGTAGAATGAAAAAAAAGTATCAATTGCTAAAGACTAACATTCCAAATTTAAAAAATTCTAGCCAATCATCGGAAATAAACTATACAAAAATTCAAGCGACATTTACATAGCGATCGAGCTGCCAGTGGGTGAACATTACCAATCCATTTATTGGCTACTTCCGTTTAAAAAAATAGGGGTTGTGCTTTGACATTTCACTAGAAGTGCCTTCTATTTAACTAAACAGAGCTAACACAAATTCGATACAACTTGGCTCAAATGAACGCATGCTACAAATAGAAAAAATATTCAGAGATCGCGGTGAGGTCGATGGCTTCACCATTGTCTTACGTTTAAATTTCATGAACCGAAAGAATTACAGGCAAAAACGAGAAGAACGACTATCTCGATTAAATTAGCATAAAACCTTCAGCGAGTGAACAGAACTGATTCAATAACACCAATTACGAAAAAAATATATTCAACTATTTTAAAGTTAATGCAATAAACGAGACAAGTTGTATCATTCCTAGTTAATCGCGTCACGGCTCTGTAGAGTCGACAAAACTTGCAAATTTTCCTACTAAGCATAGTTGTAAAATTGAAAATCATAATATAGTATCGTGCAAAATCGTAATCGTAAAAATCGTAATAAATTTGAATTCGTAAAACAAAATAGATCGCCAACGGTTTCGTCGACTGAACGAGCACGTGCGCGGCGCGGGCGCGTGCGGCGGCCGCTCTACGGTACCTCCGGCTGCGGGTCCTCGCCCAGCGAGTCGCCGAGCGCCTCGGCCTGGCTCTTCATTATAGAATATATTTTCACGTAGGGCGCCTTCAGCAGCTAGGCGTGCGCAATCCCCAACACATATTAGTCACTTTCAACGATTATACATTGTATTTTTGTTGTGTTAAATTCGTATTGGTTTATTTGTATCATGATTCATATCGAATTTTGTTTGATAAGATCGATTTATTTTTAAACTTATTATACCTTTACATTTGTATAAGATCTAAGGAATTTATTGTAAAATTATCGTAGTAATGTAACATAATTTTAGTTGTATATTCTATGATGGATATAAAATTGACGCATTGACTACTACGTATAAATAATCGCTGTTAGCTATTATTAATTAGTATATTCTCTTTCATTTTATAACAATATATTTCAAATAAGTGCTAATATTTATATATGACAAGGGCTCGAATTTTTACAGAATATATAAAAATTGAAAACTTATATAACTCATATGATTTATGACAGCAGTTACAACGAAGTTCGTTGTAGCGTCATATAACCGAATGATGTTATCGATATCAGTGTCCAAGTTATATTGCATACTGGATAAGTGTGTTTGAAATGTTGTGTTAACGATTGTATAAACAATTTAAATATCTGTATAAAATTTACCAACACTAGCAATATTATCCATGGGTATAAAAGTAAAATCGTATTAAATCAGTAAAATAAAAAAAAACGTATTTTTGGACTATAATATAAAAAAAACCTGATTCAAAACAAATAAACTATTGCAAACTAAGATGTTTAAATTAATTAACAAAGTACTGGGAGATATGTAGATCAAATAATTTTGTTATATTAGATAACACAATATGATATTGATAATGTTATATAATTATTTATATTGTCGTGATATGACGGTTGAGTGGTGTAAGAATGTTATCAATCAACAAAGGAGTCAAATACACAGGACTTATAATATCGGTAAAAGTTCTTAATCCAACGATATAGCTTGTGTACAATGACAATAAATAACAATACATTTGTAAAATAACAAACTTATTTAACTATGTAGAATTAGTGGTAGTTCAAATTACAACACTGGCAACATTACGTGTTAGTAATTTGCATTACATTGAAATATTTAATTAGCAATGCCCCATGTTAGCTCATAGAGAATTAACATGTCTCACACTGTGTAAATCAAAATAGAACCTATAAGGAAAGTGTATAACCATTTTATTGTCGCGGCATAATGCGTCATACTGCCCGCGTATGGGACGGCTCGGTAATTATAAAAAAAAATGAAGACATTAGGTGCGCCCACGACAGAATGAGGTCTATGTACTATATGAAGTACATAAATATAATTTTAACATTCTACATCTATTAAGTACACACATACATGTTCAATGTTCTATATAAAGTACATATTTACATGTACAATGTGTACTGTAATTGGGTGTGCATTGTCATAAATTGTTTAAAAGCTGTCAATCACAAGGTGTCGAACACGCGGAATTATGTGTGTCAAATGTTAGAGAGAAAGAATAAAATATAAATAGTTTTCTACTCTAAACTCACCTCCCAAGACTCGCGCGTAATGTCGGACACATCGCCACTGGAGCCGGTGCGCTCCTGGAACAAAAAGCATTTCATTAAACACAAACACATACACATACACACACACACACATTACACATACGGCCAAATAAACTCACACGTACGCGCACACACACACGGGAGAAAATGTCAAGAAATAATATTAAGACGTCAACTAAATTGGAAGTGTAATCTTGTATTATAATATAACCTTAACTGCGAACTGTTATCTTGATGAGCGACGGCGGCGTGTATGAGATAATATTATATTTATAATTACATATATATGTATAATATTATATAAGGGCAATGCTCACGACGCAAACGCGCGCGACAGTTGTGTAACTTCTTAACACAATGTGTGTATATGTGTGGGTCCCGTCGAGCATTATCAAGAGTGATTTCAAGGTTAATTAATGCTATGTTTAAATATTTTTACCTTAAAAATGATGAGAAAATTGTTATTTCTTCTTACATTCAATTAAAGTGAATTTAAATATGTGAATATATTATGCAACTTTTCAATTAACTTGAAATTATTATGAACGCATTAACTTTGTATATAGAGACCTTGCACAATTTTCTATAGGAATTTAATTGTGAAAATAAATAATGTATCCAATGTCAACTGTTTAATCATTTACGTAAACTATAAATGACACCTCTGCAACAACACGTGGGAGGAGTTATATTGTGTCCGTACCGATTGATTTAAGCCCGTAGAGCCATACGGTGCAGTAAGGGAGAGGGGGGAATGGTTTTTTCCGAATGATTTGATATGGGTCCTGTAGGATTTGATACGGTACCGCAGAGTTCGAGATATGGCTGTATGTACCTTCTGGCCGGGCTTGGCGTCGTCGTCGTCCCACTCGGTGTCGCTGTCGATGAGCTCGTAGCCGTGCGCGGTCACGTCGCCCAGCGGCCCGTACCGGTCCGGCACCCAGTGCGTCAGGAACTTGAACAGGTCGTCCACCCTGGCGTCGCAGATATAATCAAGTTTATTATGGGATTATTTTAGATAAAATTCGGCAGAAGCTTGCATTAATTCTGCACCGATTCGTTTTGATAAACAATATAACGATTAGTTATTTTAGGTAGAAAGTCAAAGATTACTTATACAGAGTGGGCTGTACAATTATTATGGGTGCATAAAACGAAGCTGTAGTGCACAAAGTGGGACCTGTTCCTGGGCACGCCGAACCAGTACTCGGGCTTCATGCGCTTGCGGCCGTAGGACATGAGCGGCGTGGAGCGCGGCAGCGCGCGGCCGGCCGGCTTGCCCATGCGCAGCCGCAGGTACAGCGGCGGGTCGTCCGACGGGCGCGCCGGCCGCGGGATCAGCTCTGCCGGGGGGAACTCGCCTTACACGTGGTTTCCTCACATTACCGACATTCGTCTCCACTGTCACTACCATCATCATCATTCTACAGCATCATTACCTCTTCTATCGTTCCACTGTTGGATAGGCCTCTCCGCTTAGGAGGAGCAGGTTTAAAAGCATAACCTACCAGGTTGACCAAATGTGGGTTGACAGGAGCAACGCTCTTTACACGACTCCAAGGTTGTGCCTGGTTTATTCGCAATGCACCGTTGGAGCAAGATAATTAGGAAAACGTTCTTTACTGTGTATGGGAAAGATTAGAGTCAAGAATTCAATCAAGAACCTTTAGAGGGAGAAACGGCATTTTTAACTGGTAGGCTCTCCCTGCTTTCCATTTTCTTTCACTAAGCATTACATTTATAGTCGCAGGATATGATGTCGACACTCACTGTCGAAGGAGGCGAAGAGGTCGGGCATGTCGTCTACGGACACCATGCTGCGGTAGTCGAGGCGCGGCTGCGTGGAGCCGGCGCTGGACGACGACTTGCTCTGCGAGCGCCCGAACCCGCCCAGGGAACTACGTCTGGACATTACAAGAAGACATATATATGGAAATCCTTAGTGAAATATCGTCAAACAATGCAAATACGATATTACAAAATAAATCATTATAATATAGCTATCATATGAAAGTTTGCGGATAAATCGAACGTCAGTTTTACCCCTCCAAATTAAACACAGTGGTTTTCCGCAATTTACTTAAACCATGAATTAATGCTATCGTGATATTCTTGTAGTTTCATTTAATAGTACATTTTAACTGCAGTATTACTTTATTATGATAGAAATATAATATTGTATGTATTAATTTACCTAACGACGACTTAAACAGAAGTTACTAGAAACAAGTTCAAGAACTTATCGAAAAACGATGACGCAATTACCTCACTGCACATAGAAGAAATAATCAAAAATATAATTAAGCTGCCAAATGGACAAAGAATATTATTTACGGATAATGCCTTTCAATCCTAAGCAATTAAATTAAAACAATGCTAAATTAATTTTAAACAATAATCAAACTATACAAATAAATCATAAACTTTATGCTACAATGTAAAAAGTAATTACCAATTAATTTAATACAATTATAATCAATTAAATGCACATAAATTTATCAGCATCTGTAAAAATACACGATTAGTTGGACGCTCTCGCGCAGGGCACAAGTGGACTAAACATGCTACGGTCGGAGGGATCACATAGTAAAAGGTGCTAGTATAGTAAAATGCTCGTGGCGACAGTGGGCGATGGCGGTGACACACGACTGACCTGGACATCCGTACATTACCCTATAATGAGCTCTAGATGGCAGTACGTACATACAGATTGGCTGTCGTGAACTAGCCACAAGCCAACAGACGGCACGCCATGGCGACAACAGACAAGTAAGCTTCGATAGAATATGTAATCTTCAAAAATTTAGAAAAAATTTAGACAAGCAATAGCGAGCATAAACTACTCGAAGATATTTTGAAAAATATAACATTTTAAAATTTCTTAGCTCATCGTATACAAAATATAATTTATGCTTGCTCCACTATGGTGTACTTAAAACCAATATATAGTATTCAGAAACAAAGAGAATCAAAGTTCTATTCTATAAAGTGTGTCGAGGGGCGCCGCCGGTGCAACGTTGGAACAGTCTCGGAACGATACGGTGAGAGTAACACTTCTATGAACACGCTAACACTTTGATGGTACTAAATAGTTTTCTCCTAACACATATACAAACATGCGCATGCGCAACTCAGCGCAAATCGTTCATATTGGAACGATGTGATGGACTTAGGACTTTAGTTAAGTTTTTATAAAATTAAAGTCCAAAATCCAACAGCCGTACACAAGACGAATAAAAATGTAACAAAAACACATTTATGTCGGTGGAGAGATGCCGAGTAACAAACAGTGATAACGGACAGGAGGTTGAACGCATCAGATCGCAGCCACATGATTGTTGCGTAATGTTGCTTATATTTGCGAAAAGAAAAGCAATAATAGAAACGAAACAAAATTTTATAAAACAAAAATGGCCAGGAGGTACAAAAATAAGAAAATTACTTATATATCACGTTTTTGGAATTTCGTCAACATTTTTGAAAGGTACTAGTAACAGATTAAAAAGAATCCAAACTTTTTACTTTACAAATGTACATATTTATACTTAAACAAAAAAACCTGAGTCTGTAAATAAGAGAGACCTTAAAATACTCGAACCATGTGAGTGCGAGCTGAGGTAAGTCACAAATGCAACACATAACGGAGTTGGCAACACAATGTGTCCACATCGAATGTTACCAGTGCGGCGGCACACCACGTACCCGGACGCGAGCGCGTCGTGCGGCCCCTCCTCCGACGGTGTTTTACTCAGGAACAAACCCGTACCGAACTCCACTAGGTTCATTGGCGAGCTAGTGCCACAAATGAACGTAGGGAGAGTTTTGTCAATCGGACGATCCCCGGTTAGCATCCACGGTAGCAAAGGAAAAATTTAGGATTGCAAACATTAATTCTCATACAATTTTTTTCCATTACACGTGCGCGTGTACGTGTGTGCGTACGTCAAGTCTTTTTGTGTCTCTTCTTATAATAGGTAATGGAGTAGAGAATGGCATATGTAGCGATTTGAGATGTTAACTACGTACATATAAAAAAGTTCGTATGTTCCGTGTAGAAGAACAGTATGGGCGAGAATGTCAGCTACGATACGATAAAATATCTGTACGGTAGTTAGATTTGTGGAAAGACATGCCAATCACGAGAGGCGCGGATGTAAAAAGCGTTGACATAATATAGAAATTCGGTTGTCATGTCGTTCTATATTGAAAAGGAATTTCAAGTTGAGTCGGAAAGGATTTAAATTGAGATGTGATATTTCTGCGCAGACCGATATTTGTAGTAGGTACACTCACATTCAATATTTTCTATGAATCCAAATATTATAACTGGTTGTCAACGTACATTATCGAATACGATTAAAAAAGAATATATTCCATTGTTAATCAACGTGTTACAATAAAGGGGTGTCGTGTATTTGTGACGGCATCGATATTTATTATCAATGGATGTAAATATGTATTTAATATTTATGAATTAACAGATATACATACATAGGTAGGTGTACAGGTAAGAAATTGATACTGACTTAATTGATATGTACAATAGCAAATATTATAAATATATTTTATTTGTCTGATAACATAGTATGGCACATTAGAAAAAATATTTCTTATGCAAATTAATAGTTATATATACACTGTAAATACTAACACATCTATATATTGCCCTATAGGATAGGATTATAGGAGGTTATATAGCTTATACTTTCATGAATATTTAACCTGTTTACTTTGCATGGTCCGGTAATAAAATGTTCACGTGACATACATACACACACTAAAATTAATTAAGTATCAATGATATTAAAGACAAGACTTTAATTATTTAATAGAGAATGATTAAGCCGACCTATTTAATTTAATAATTTCCTATACGATAACCGTATAATATAATAAACTATGTAATAAACAATACACAAAACGTGATTAAAACTAGGATGAGTGCAATTCGATAATTAATCCCATTATTGCATTCCCTAGTAGACGTTTAAAAATTATCACTTCTGTTATCTGGTTACGGTATACTTGAATGCATGTTATTAAAAGTGTAGTTTACAATAAGTGGAATTTACAAGAGCTGGGTGTATTTTTAAATCCGTATATTGTACAGGGAGCTTTATGCCACAGAGTTATAGGCCACTATTTATTGAATCATTGCATACTGCAGTGTTTACAAACGGAAAAAGTAAACGGTTTTATTAATTATAGACCAGTTGTATATTCTATCTTTTTTAAGGAATATACTTATCGTTTTTGGTAATGTATGGAAATGTTTCCAAAGCCTCATAATGTTAAATTATTGATTGAAACCGTTAGTATACATAAGCTTGAAATGAAATGATGAAGAAGCTTTACCTGTTGAATACTTTGGAGAAGACACTGGTGGAGTTGTGACTGTCGGCGGATGTGGGTAGCGAGTCGCTGGTCTGCGAACCCTGCGAGCCGGCTGGTGCTTCGCCCGTCAGTCCCTCCACCCAGGATAGGGGGTAAGAGAGTCGTTTCAGCATCTGATAAACATCAGTTACATAGTAGTGAGTACATTTCTATTTACCTAATATTAAAATGGTCACTATTATTTTTTAGTATAATGTGATTATTTTTTTTATTATACAGTAGATAATATTCTGTGAAAGACCACTATTTACTTATATTTTTATTTATATATTTGCATTTATTTAAGCGATACTTCTGTAAAATAAGTGATAGGACCGCCATTTTTGAATAAGAACTTTTCGTTTAGTCACAACAAAAAGTCGTTCGAGTGGATATGCTATCGAACGCCACACAGTAAGGGTATCATTTGATCCACAATGGTGGGTACCTGGTGTATACTTTTTTTATTCTAAAAAAAACGTAATGTGCATGAAATATGTATGTTCGAGAAGGAGTGCGCAGGCGCAGTGGTGGGGGCAGCGGTGGGCGCACCTTGTTCTTCTTGTCGGGCTTGG
>DWME01005615.1:0-14655 GCA_018244795.1 Parelbella ahira ahira | reverse complement strand
GACTACACCTCCGACATACGTACCGATGCAGCAGCGCTCTGAATGCGGCGGCGGGTGGCGCGTCGTGCCACAGCGGTGCCGGTGCTAGGCCGCTCACTGCGCCCACGCCCACGCCGCCCAGGGCGCCCAGGCCCAGCGCCCACCACTCGCCGCCGCCCACGCTTCCACCACCCCACTCTCCTACACCTGCTAATGTAAACGCCTTATTTAATACTACATTGTAACTAAGAATCGTCCGGTGAATAAAATTATTTACTTTTGTTACAGACGAGACTACGTAAACTTGGTAGTTATGAGAAAGGAAGTGCTTTTATAGATCTTAGAATAGATTTTCGTATTTTATTAGATTACAGTACTAGCGATATACACGTATATCAGTTTAGTCATGTTTTCATTTGCCATTATCTCCACTTGTCCGGACCATCGAACCGTGGCCCTTCTCATTTTTACATCTATACTCTTTTTCACACATAGGGTCTTCCTTCTCTCTGTCTTACAAACATGCCAGGGGAGTGGCGAGCCATATGCGATGTAAGGACTTTCTTACGTACGCAGCGCTCGTAGTGGTGGTAGTAACGAAGCACTCCGCGGTGCAACGCACGTCGGCCGCGGGCTCGCACCTGCGCGGCCCGCGGCGCCCGCGCCCCTTCCGTAGGCTTGTTTGTTTTGAGGGTTGCTCAATTATTTAAATAGCCTCGTATTTATCAGTACCTATGAATATAGTTCGTATAATTTGTTTTATTTCGCGCGCACTTTTTGTATACTACCGATTATCCATTATTGGGTTCGGTGAAGTGAAAAAAGGCGTGTGCGCATTTCACACAAATTAGAATGTCAACTTCGAGAACACTACGTTTCGACAGAATGAGATGTATCCAGATAAATGCGATAACTGTAGGGTTTATTAATATTGTTGTCAATTTGTAAAATAATTTTACTTTTTATTATTCAACATAGGTATTTTATGTTATAATACGTAACACCACGCTTGTGATCCCCGATGGAGTAGGCAGAGGAGTGCAGTACCTACACTCCCACGTTTCACCAGTTACGTTTACATCCCATGAAATAGGTGGTGAGCCTATTGCCATAAACCGGGCATACACATCCAGATTCCGAGTCATTAGAAGAAATTCTAAATAAAAAGTAATAATTATATCAGTACATACGTTGTTCTTAATAAATTGCCGAAGAAAATATTCCGAACGAAAGCGAAAGCACACATGCACGTTTTTGTCACTACACTGAAAACATAGACGGGAAATGGATAGACAGTGTTTATCGTATTGGCAATCGTAGCCAGTGTTTATCGTATTGGCAAATTAGGCGGCCAGCAACTCGGCCAGTGCTCGACGGGCACTAACAATAACAACGATACCGGAAGTTAGAGTCGCGTTTGTACACAAACCGTACCAAGCTGTTAGTTCACACAGTGTCAGTTTTACACTAACGCTGACGAATTTATTATTGGAAGGTAATTTTTTAATTTTTATTTTTGTATTGTTTTCAACTTATTTCTTTACAGACATAAAACAATTGCTTACCATGTTACTAGTTATGTGAAGCAATAAGTTCTTATAAAATTATATCTAATATTCGGGTCTTGAATAAATCTGAAACTAACGGCCACGGTGTAGTCATATAAGTAATAAAAAACCTGCTTATCGATAAATATGATGGAACATTACATAGTACTCGATATAAAAAACAAATCGAAAATCAATTAGGTACTTATAAACACAATAATAAAACAGAATACACATAATGGCAGAGGCATCTGATCATATGCAGGTCTGCTGACGTACTGCAGCAATCCACATTAGGCCCGCTTTTCCTTAACATGGAAATCCAAAACATATAAAATCTATATTGGTATAGATTTTTTGGGTATTTATGTCGTACGATATACAAACGGACTAATTGTGTATGTACAAAAATGTAAAAATCAGTGCAAGTAAGTGTAAGTGTAAGTGTAAAATCAGTGTAAGAATTCGATAAATCAAATATCTTTAGTGAAAACGTAATCTATATTACGAATCAAAAACTATTCAAGCAACTACATCCTTTGGCATCGCCAACTTAATCGCATTGACGCTTGTCTGTTAACGTAATCCATGAAGTCATATTTTGCTTTCTTGTCGCTTTAAATAGACAAGGAATACGGTTGTTCCTTTCTACTGTTCTTGCATTGAGTTTGTATTAACACGGATTAAAAAAAAGTTTCACTTCAATAAACAATAAAACATTTTTTTGTTTTAAGATGAATATACAGTAGTAGTCTAATGCACCTGCAATCAGGTCTCATCAAAAAGTTCACAGTAATGTTTTAAAAGCTTTTATAATATGATACTACGAGCTTAGCCGCCGTAGCAAACCTTCATACGTCCAACAGCGAAACAGAAAGAACGGGTTTAATCAGAGACTGTGAGCACTAACTATGACTATTTTATACTATTTTACGGAGCAGGAATACCTGACAGAACATCTACACTGAGTGCATTATGTGGCCCAAAGATGTAACCTACAACGTAACGGAGGAGCGAAGTGACGCGCCGCACAGTGCAGCGCGCGGCGGGCGAGCGCCGCGCCGCAGCGCCGCGCTGCGATGGCGCCGCGTGCCCGATTATTATATACGCATTACCGCTAACGACCTCCGACACCCTCGCGGTGTCGTTTACGTGTCACAGCTTATCTTTTAGCGGATCGTTTAAAATCGTTTTTTATTGCGGCTTTCAATCGACAATTTCAAATGACATACGAGCGTATCGATTCTTATAGAAGACGACCACATCGAGAGCATGACGTTCTGGCGCGCAGTGTCTGTGCGGCACCCCATAATTGGGTAACGCATTATAAGTATTCGCTACTTCATATATACTTTAAGGATTTAATATAGATAACCAATTTAGGGCTGTTCTTATTTGCAGGTTATTGTCTTGCTGCACGTCCCTTTTTTGTAATTTGTGGTGTTAAGGTTCATATGGTTACCGAGCTGAACGACACTAACAAATTATGCTAAAGTTAAATTATCTCTATACTAATACGTATTATAAAGATTTAGTGTTTGTAAGTGAGTTTAGATGTTGGAGGTATTCTTCGAAGCTACTCATTTAAAAAATTCTTTCATCAGTAGAATGTCACGTTCCCGAGTAATATAGGCGATATTTTATTTTAAAAAACAATAGAGATCCCTTCCAAAATTCCAATAATTTAACAAATTAAAATTAATTGTAATTAAAAGACCTATAGATAAAGTTACTTACACGTGCGCCGCTAAAACTATTGATGGTAGATCAAAATAATATACTACGGTAGGTATTGTATATTTTAAAAATATCAACAAAAGTCTTTTAAATATTAAAAAAAATAAAGAATTATTTACGAAGCCATTTTCAGCGATACAATATTATTCTTTACCTAATTAAATAGTTATAATGTTGTGCATTTAAGGTAGAAAAATATTGTCTTTTACACTATATAATTTAAGTCAATGTCTTAGTAGTTATCTCACGCGTATTTCTCACACCGATGATAGATACAAGTAGGACTCGCTTGATCTATCGTGATACGAAGTTCACCGGTCATCTGGTAGTGTATAATGAAAGGGTAAAGTATTTATATTACGCTGTATACCTTCATCCATTATTTAGTTCCGTACGACGTATTCGCGGATGACTAGTTCGGCAACACCTGACGCAATCAAGGAACGCGGCATCATAACTCACGATTAAAATATTCGATTCCGAATCGTAATTGCATCATCCTGTATAAAATGACGCGAGGCGTGGACGTACGCGGTTTGAATAATGATAGCGATACCTATTGTGCATCGTTAACGTAGGTACGATAGATATCATTTAAAGTAAATTATTTTCCGTTTTGACAGCGCTAATGTGTCGCGCGGCGATATGTATCGGTAAATGGTCGGTAATTATCGGCAATTATCGTCAACTGCCAAACAACCGACACGTCCGCGATTTATTACCGCTAGGGGGTGTGCGCGTCGGCAGCGTGACAAGATTGTGTGCACACCTGCCCAGTACATTAACTCTATCTGCATACAATAACAACTCGTTACGTATTTCATTTCCGGAGGGTAACATAAATCGAATTATTTTCTCTAAAATCTGTTTTTTCATCTTCAAAGGCTTAAAATGTACACTGTGCTTAGATCAGATTGATTTTATTAAGTTTAATGTCAAAAAGTTTTATCTTATAGCAGCACCTTTTATATTGATCGCAACTATTCACTAATATTTGGCAATACTTTGTATTAAAATTAATTGATTGATTGTACACCGGGCCGCGAAACTTGGGATTGAAGTGTAAACACATCACAGTAGCGTATGTGTAGATAACAAGTTGATAAATCGTTGACTAACTTTATTTTAATTGTAATCGAGCAAACGGTAGGTTACCACAAGGTTTATCCGTCCATTACGCAAAGATTTTCTCGTCCCTTTTAACCGTTAACAATATAGAAGTGCTGAAACTACAGGTATAAATAATTGCGAAACTTATCAAACAACATTATACTGAGCGAATTCGAGATACGAGAGAAAATAACGTGTGTCCAACTGTAAAACGTTTTTTGCGGCCACTTGTATTAAATGCTACTATGTCATTACCTCTACGAATAGTATAATAATTTACCGGGCCAGTATTGAGTTCTGAAATTGTAACAGAACCTGCAACACGAGCAGTGACTACAACAAATTAGGCGTCTGCCAAACATGAGTGCTCCGCGCCACAGGTGTTAGAATAGGCATGGTTTACGTTGGCCGGTAATGTTGTTACCGTGATCGTGGTGGAGGAAGGGTGCGTGGTCGCGGCCTAGTGCTTTCTCCCGCTTGCGCCACTTTGCGCGGCGATTCTGGAACCAGACCTGAATAAAAAAACATTAAATTAAAATACATATATTTCGTTACAACACACTTCATGGCCTAACTTATCGCTGAGCCTCGCTCTGCTTTCGGTCCACTTCACTCGATTTGAACTGTCTAATGGTCCATAATTTGAATGCTGACGACTTGCCGATGGGAATAATATTGCCTCGAGTTTTACTGGAGCGAGAGAAGAACACGAACGGCTGCATTGATAAATACTCAATTCACCGCTGACCAAAAGTTACATAATAGACCGGACACTTCCGGAAGTCTATTGCACGATGGGCCGCTGAGGGTACGGATTGAGGGCAAGACTAATCGCATAGGCATATCTTAAGATGGGCGTGACAAAGTCAACAGTAATACGATACTTAATTCATGTTTGCGCCACGGAACAAAAGCCTATGTACCGACGTACCGTGGCGATGTAAACAAGTGCAGCGCGTCTCGGACGCGGGCGCGCACTTTTAATTTTTTTATCGCGTAATCACCGGCAATTTGTCGCCGCTCTCCCACTACAATGGCGCCGTAATGAAAAGCAATTACGCATACGTGGTTTGCGCTCGCGGAGCCCGCCGCCCAGACCTCGACCCTACGGCTCTCTACCCAGAGCTCGGTGTCGTTCGCGCGACGCGTAGAATAGAAACAAATTGAGCTAGTCGAGCCGCATTGCGCTAATAAAAAGACATTGTAGGAGAAGGCGAAAATGGCATAATTTCATAATTCTGAAATGAGTCCGTTTCGTGCACAAAGAGCGTTCAAATTGGCCAATGAATTAAACGTCTACAATTTTCGAATCGAATGGCTCTCGACGAATTCGTTTTTTAGAGAACATTACATTCAAATAGCGGACTTCAGGAAGTCGTAGGGCGCCATTCATCGAGATTTACCTATCGCTTACAACGCAAACCGCGTTATCAAATTAGATGTCTTATTTCCTATAATTAAGGAATGGAATGATATCCATTGAGATTCAGACGTTCTCTAGGTACTCGTATATTTATGGCGGTAAGTTTGAGTACGTTGAGATTGTAGAAAAACGAGGCCGAGTACGATGCGGCTATCGTCAGATTAGATTAAAAATATTCTTTTCCAAACCAAACTCCGCTTAATCATCGCAACCAATTAATTCGTCAATCAAGTTAATGATTGCGGGAACTCCATACGAAATAATATAAGGGAAGAGAGACCAATGCTGGCTGGCTTCGAGTGTCAAGTGCCATGTTGACTGTCGAGTGTCCGTTAGAACGAGTGATCTCTTCAGCTCTTTATTAAAAACTCGATTGCATTCGGAATTTTCAAGTTGTAGTTTTTGGATGCTTAATTAAAATTCAATCTTAATAAATCGTCATAAAGTCGGTTGTTATTAACGCGCGGCTGGTGAGAGTGTGCGGGGCGTGTGTCGGTGCGCTCTGTGGTAAAGTGCATTAAAAGCAATTTGCAGCCGTCAAGTGCGCGTGAGACGCGCGGCGCGAGCCAGCGGGGGCTGTTCATTTATATTTATTTACGATTAATTTCTAAAAAGAGCCCTATATTGGACCTCGCTAAACAATTGTTACTTATAACGGAGGTTTTGCAATTATTGAATCAAACAATGACTAATCTTTAGAGTCCAACACGACGCACCAATCAGCCGGGTAAGCCCGACGCAGTAAGTACCCGTTCGCTTCGATTCCACGAATTCACTTTTTCAACAAATTGTTACTTCTGTAACTTGTCCTTTTAACGATCTAAGATCGAAAATTCATTAAAATTAATATTTTTGGCAACAAAGAAAATAAAACGGGAGCAACAAAAAAAATAAATAAAACAAATGGCTGTAAGCGCGACAGATGATCAAGAGATCCTGTTTTCAAATCCCGGGTCGGGCACCTACTATTGATTTTTTTAGGTTACCTGTGCCCGGTGTATTTTTTCTAATTTGATCTGTGCCCGATTATTGTAATAGACTCACCTCACCACCTATTCCAAGGTGGAGCTTAAACGTAACTGGTGAAACGTGGGGGAGTGTTCTACACTCCTCTGCCTAGCCCTTCGAGTATTACAGGCTTGATGTTACGTTTAAAACATTTAAATTACAATTTTAAATGCGATATTGTCTCTGCTGTCACAGTACCATACTTTGCGCAGCAGGTTGATAGCGAAGCCATGCATCCCTTTACGATGTTGTCAATTTACTTCTGCTGGAAGTACTCAGTGGCCGGCAGCTCGAGGAGGCGACAATTAGCAAGCTGCCGCGACGCCCGCCCGCGCTACGAGCACGCTTAATTAAACCATTGTTCGTCGTGTAACTCCCGCTCGGCGGCGCTACTCGCACTCAATTACAGATTCGATTGCCCGTATGATCCCCCGGCCCCTACCAAACGTCGTAATACCCACTTCATGCACAAATCTGCATCGATCATCGAAGAGCGAAAGGGCAAATAATTGAAATGTCGAGTGACAAGGATGATGTCTGCGGAACTCGACTCGTAGTCTCGGCGAGGCGGACGGCTACGAGCGAGCGATGAGTGCCAATGTGACTATAAGTTCACGTATATACAATTTTTGAGCAGCATCAGGGGTTCTCCGTTTTTTAAACGTAAATAGCCACGACTTACGCTCACCAAACTGTAACGATTTGAGTGTTTATTTATAGTATTTTGTGGAAGTGTAACGTCCACTTGATATTTAGTCGGGGAGGAAGAGTGTCCAGCTGGCCGGCCCGTAGCGGACTCTTTCCCTGGTCCCGTCTACATTATTATTACACACTGGAAACATGTCTGGCGTGCACGACGGTTGTTCCTGCTTGCGTCAAATATTGATGCTAAAGCGAGTAGTTTAAGCTATAAAGTTATTTAGGTATGTATTGATTTTTGAAGCGCATTAAAATTTTATTTTACGCTAACTTTGTTATTCAGTTACACTTTGGAATACAAGTAAAATATTTTAGGAACGACTATTGATCTGCATGTAACATTTATATTTGAGATAGAGGGTAATGTAATTCAAATTATAATTTTCCTTACGTAGATTATAATAAAAGGTCAAAGAGAGCCTTGTGATTTGTCAACAAATTATTATTTTAAAATTTCAGACATATTTCATACCATCAGGCCGTTTCCTTCTAATATTTTATAAGCTGTGGATACAGAATTCGAAGCAATATAAATAACAATAGCGTCGAGTGCAAAACAGAAAAAGCAAAACCGTTAGCTGCGCTCTCTAGCCGTGAATAAGATTCATCAAGCCCGCCCGTCGCAGTACGAGCCGTGCAAGTGATTGAGACGAGACACCGCGAGCGGGAGACAATGACGGTCAAATTTTAATCAGGGAATTCTGAATGCACCATAACGAACCTGCAGCCTGTTCAGCGAGGATTTGCAGCTCCTGCGCCGCCTTCCCCACGCCTCTCCCTCCCGTCCGCCCCTCCGCTAGCTTCCAAGTAATTAAAGCGAGAAATGTTACTCAATCAACCGCAATCCAGCGCGCATCAGGAAACGTCGCGAGGCAAATTCGTGCTATTAGAGCGAAATGCAAGTATAATGAGAGGCTATTTCGGATGAAGGAGTCGCTTACAATGCGCCAGATTGCTCGCGTCATTATACAATTTGCGCGGCGCGTCAGTGTGCGCGCGCGTGGCTGTGTGCGCGCAAACATTAGCGCATTCGAGGCGAGAGTTTAATTGGTGGCGAATTAGCGCCCATTGTGCCGCCTCCTGGCGCCCGAGCGACTTCTACTTACATCGAATTAATTGTGTTCTTCACAATGCAGCGGACTTAAAGCACCTAGAGCTACAAATGTAATACAGCACTGGGCCACTAGTTTGACACATATTTATTTTACGCGGTCAGTGAGAAGAGGGACAACGATTTTCCTCAAATACTATTTCCAGCACGCATAGAGTCCTATATAACTTAAAACGACTCGTGATCGCTACTAAGTTTTGTAATCATTGACAATTATGTTGTCCTATTAGGTAAAGCATACTAGGAGCAGACCCAGAAACACAAAGGCTATGTAACAGGAGGCACAGATCACAAGTGATGTAATGAGTACTAGGGGTGCATTAGGCCACAGCAAACACTGATCAGCATGGCGTAAAGATCGCTCGTGCGCCGAACGAATGGGCGCGGCGTCCGGCATCCGGCGTCCGGCGTCCGGCAATCTGCGCGCATTGTCAGCGCCAACAATGCCGCTAATTTTAATTACACGCGTCCAGCCGCGCGCTCGCCGCCTCACCTGGCGGGCGCTCCGCGGCTCAGAAGCACTTACACTTGCTAAACAACATCCGATTGAATACTTGTACACCATATACCTGTCTGTAGGCATTGATGCAAGACTGAATCGCCAGAAGAGAAACTGAACTAGAAGCCGACATTCAGGAAGGTGTTTATGTATTTTTGTCACTATGTTCGCTGGACTACACAACACGAAATTCGATGGCTGGTTTAGCATGGTAAGACCATCTGTACTAGGAGTGGGAAGGACATGTAACTACTAAGACTACGACATACTAACGAGAAAGCGAGTTTCGCGACCAGCCTTCAAGAATCTTTCTTATAATTCTAACCATCGCATCTGTGCTGCCCTTCACTGCCCTATTGGACATTATTATATTTTATCCCATTATTCAATCTAGATCAACAGCATGACAAATTAGATTTAAGATATTACCACTAGTGTAATAAGTTGACTGTTAACGAAAATGTCTACGACGCCATTCATGTGAAAACGAAGCGCACTTCAACTAACAAGTCGTGTTCCCATCAGGCGGCTCGAACATTTGGCATGATGCAAGGCAAGTGCACGGGGAGGCGGATTACAGTGGATGAAACATCCACGTAGACATGAACAATCAGTGACACGGGCAATAAAAGCCAGTGAGAAGGCGCACATTCAACTCGCTCCCAGCCCTCGGCGCGCGCGTCCCTTGCAGATCGCTGCTCACTGCACTCCGCGCGAGGGGCGATATAATACGACCTGCGCTGGCAAGCTCCTATTATCGGGGATGCAACTCGTGCGCTTTATTCATGGCAGTATAGAGTTCACATTGGACCGAGGCCCGCGCCTTCAGGTTCAATCTATTATGACCGATTAATGTAATCGTCTAATTGTGAACAAAACACTGACGTTATGTTGTTGGTGCGCGTGATTATTATTGTTTTTCGAGGCATGTACGTACCAACCAAGATCTAAATAAACACTAAGCAAGCTTAAGAAAATAACAGAATAAATTTCAACGTTTAACTTTCTTTGAAGTATTATAAATTTGGCAATAGGCTCAACAACTGTTCTGTAGGGGGACGTCAACGTAACCGGTTAAACGTAAAAGTCTACTACAATACTCTGCCTAACCCTACGGGGATAACGCTACGTTGTTATAAATTGAAGCGATTAGTCACTGAAAATATAATTCCTTGGGGTATAACAACGAAAATAATTTAAAAAGCAATTAATTACTTATTAACCTAGGTTTATATGAAGGTTCCACGATTACTTTAATTGCAATTAATTGTGTGGAAATGAGTCCATTAGCAGCCCCTCCTCCGGCATCCACCTGAGTAGACGTAAGAAGGAGGTAATAGTGCGGCAGGAAGGACGTAATTGCCTCTATTCGCAATTGGCGCCGATTCGTCACACAATGCCACTCGCCGCGACGCGGGGTTTCAGTCGCGTGCATTGGTAGTTTCTATTACTCGAATGTATTTGGCCCTTCTTCCACTAAATCTCTCCGCTCAATCTTCGTGCAGGCTTATCAATTATTGCATTCTATTAATTACATGTTATCCTTATACCTTTTTAATATTTCGTTAAAGGAGCAGAAAGGATGCGGCCGTTACCTGCACTCGCGCCTCGCTGAGGTCCAGGCGCATGGCGAGCTCCTCGCGGGTGAACACGTCGGGATACTGCGTCTTGTCGAAGGCGCGCTCCAGCTCGTGCAGCTGGTACGTGGTGAAGGTGGTCCGGCTGCGACGCACCTGCTTGCACCACAACACCACATACACTCCCCCTCTCGACAACTACTTCTGCCTACACCTGTATATTACTACTTCTTATTCACAGAGTAGACAACGGACTAGACATCGTGCACGACCTCGGTGTCATGGTCACCAAAGGCTACGAATATCTATATCCGACCTTAATTAAGTGTGTCGCCTAGAACTTTGCGACAACTAGGCTGCAGCGACGGGTCGTTCAGCTCACTTTCAAGCTCATAATACATACGGCATAAAAATAAATTATTTTCTCGTCCGCAATCGCCTATGGTTCTTGTCGTCCCTAAACCTCTGTACAGGGAGAAGTGTCGCTAGCTAAGTAAAACTTGTTAGCGAATATATCTTGGCAAATGTGAGTGAACCGGAGAAGGTTCCGGCGGCCAGGACACTACTGCATCGCCCACATTCTTTGTCGCGCCCGATTTACACGTAGACATTTTTAATGTGAAGCGATTGTGTTCATTCATAAGATATTGTATTCTTGGTATAAATTGAGCCTAAGCGTATATTGTCCTACAGTTAAATCTGTGAAACATACGACTGCAAATCGTAGCAAGTTACCTTGCGCGGCCGGCCCGCATCGAGCGCCTCGAGGTGCTCCCCGTGCTCGCTGTGCTCTCCGTGCTCACTGTGCTCCACGTGCTCGTGCTCGGCCCGATGTTCGAGTGTCGGATCAGGTTCCGGCTCGGGGTCCAGCTCCGGTTCGTGCTCGTGTTCGAGTTCCGAGTCCGAGTGAGGAGTTTCACTCTTTAGATCCACGCGATCTGAGACAAGTGAAAATGTATGCCTGTAAAATCTTGTAACTATGGATTATACATAATTTTATCGTTCTCTACTTTATGGTTAAAACTGCCTGTTTAAAAATCAAATTTGCGGCGCAGAATGTGGTCAAAAATGTCACATAATTGTTAGTAGAAAGAAGATTGTTGATGGGTGATACCTACATGTATTTAGTAGACGAGTGTCAAGTGGAATCTTATTGTATTATTTGATTTTGACACAAACTAGCAGTCGACGCCATATCATGTCTAAGTAGTACGTAAGAAATCCATTAATAATATACGCACATAAGAATTTATTTTAAATTATAGATGTAGGAAAATATAAAGTAACATTTAAATAGAAAAAAAACAGATTTTTTTATTTCATTTAACGTGTAAAACGTTAAGCAGTGGGACATGAAACACGGACACGGACACGAAACGGTGAAAAGGCAAACAGAGCGAGAGAGAGTGAGAAGAGTGAAGTTGACTTCTTGAGATTCACAAAGACAATCAAATATACAGTTCAAGTACACTTGAGACAGGGCATTAAACATTATAGAAATAAGAGAGCTAAGTAAACGAACCTACGCCGTCGAACCTCATGGGCTGGTAACCAAACGACGAAATACGATCGAATATTTGTAGATAGTATATGAAATTCTAGCTTATCCTGGAGGTCCTAATTTATATTGAGGTAACACGCATCAGCATAATTTTTTACAAGAGTAATTAAAGTATTCACTACGGGCATTTTAAACCTTCAGCATGTGAAATGAATCCATAGTAATAAAAGAGATTAGCGAATCTCGATTACCATACTGGGTTCATAAAAATGATATCGAAAATTTGTACAGAGAGGCGATCGTGATGATGTTCCCAGCGTGCACCGACGTCACATCGATCTTTTAATCCGTCGGCAGCGCGGCCCCTGCTGCACTCTAACGCTAATTATCCCGACGCAAGGCGCGAACTCAACTATATCCCGGTAGCTTTAGGACTGAAGGTCGATCGCGCACCCGGAGACCGGGGCGCCGGGGTCGCCTGCGCCGGGAGCTCACGTCGACGGCAAACAAAATACGCTTTTTGTAAAGCACTTAACGTCACTCGACGTTACTCGCACTATTTATTTATACTAATTCTATTTTTATTCGGCTTTGTTGCGAGGAATTAGTACCGGCATAATGCGACGCAGATTACCAACTAAATGCTTATTATGAGTGAACACGAAGGGACGCAAGGGGCGCAGCTCGCGATGTTAATAACTTGTAATATTATAAGTTTGAAGTGTCTACGTGCGGAGCTACCGCTACAGGAGTGGCTCCAAGTATTGCTTGTATGATGAATTTGATTTTTTACTTATCAACAAATGACGCTTGCTATTTACCTGCATCCCCATCGGATGACGTGCTTAGAGCATCAGCTGCAGCCCAATGTATCGTATCAGTAGAAGTTATTGTGGGTAAGAAAGTGGTCGCTTAGCGAATCTGAAGTTGCTCGTTTCTGTAACTTAGTGAGTTATGGCCTTAGCTATTCTCATTAAAAGAGGAAACCCGTGTTCAACAGTAGAACGGTAACGATAGGATGAAAGCAATAGAGCCAATCAATTTCATACATGTTTCTACATATTTGAGAAATATTATTTGTTCTCAAAGTACCTACTTGAAAAAATATTTATTCACTTTTTATTTAAGCAGTTTTTGTTGAAGTCGCTCCCTTTATTTCTCGTGAAACGACGCTTTGTTCCAAGAATGGATTAAGCAATGTATCGAGTTTGAACGAAATAATCAGTAGGTATTATTGAAGGCGGAGTGCGAGCGAACAGCGGCGGGTGCGTCGCTGGCAGTGGCAGTAATCCTGCAAATTGGCTCTCCACGTGCCCGCCCTGGCGCCCGGTGGCGCAGCGCGCCGCGCTCGGGAACTGTGGCGTCATGGACTTGGCAATACTGTAAGCAGCTTTCCCTGCGCCGCCCATGTTATAAGCATATCATTACGCGTACATATCATTCTATTCCCTCGACACCCCCGCACGGACTCAGCGAAACATTTTCTTTTATAACATTTCTCTAAGTTGTTCTTTCAAAATTATTTGATTCTAGAAGCATATAGATACACACGCATAGGTATGAAGATGAAACCAATCGATCGAGAACGGTAATGGAAAGCACTCGCAAGTCAAGATTTTAAAGACGTGTATAATTTATAAAATTATATAAATGTTAAATTACGTTCCCCTGACCTTCGAACGGGGGGTGCAGAAGTATAGATACATCAAGCCAGCAGATGACTCACTAGTATCTACTGGCGTGGCATTAGTAGATAGATTTATAACCTATTAAAAGTCTTATTTTACGTTAATTTAAATTGTTAAGAAAATTAAACGTTTGGGTTAAAAAGTTATATTTTTGGGTTTCTCCGCCCTCACATCCAGTCCAACTATGTAATAAATGCATAATGGCATCATTGCATAGAAAGGACGTTTACACATTGGCACGTCCGTAGATTGTCCATAAAGTAAGTTCGTAATTATCATAGTCACTTGATTGTGGTCCGTCTCGGCGCCCCTCACTATCCCGTGCGCAAATCTCACAACGATTACCTTTAGACAGCCGTTGCCGCTATTGCGTTTCTCCACTTTTTTCTCCTTGTAGTTTGATATTTGTAAGCAGACTGTGTTTAAATCGAATTGTAGCTACTATCTTTAAAAAAGTTTGGCATTGTTTTTCGTTACAAGAAATAGGTAGTTTTTTATATATCTAATAATAATGATAATATTTAATTTCAGCCATATCAATTCCTAGCTCACAGTGTAACTCACAGTGTAACCTTATCACTAAGAACGGCACGTCGTCAATATCAGTCGTCTTCAGGTGATATATTCTGGAGAACTCTCTCTCCTTTCTGTTCTTTCTGATGGACGGCATCCAGCCGATCTTCCCGAGCGATTATGATAGGAGCGTCTTGGCACTGCCGAGCTTCTCCCACGTGAAGTAGAAGTTATAGATCTGTATGACAGTGATCTCACGGCAG
>DWME01005614.1:0-14656 GCA_018244795.1 Parelbella ahira ahira | reverse complement strand
TCTTAACGTTAGCTATGTATTTTAGAAGTATATAAGCTCTGTCCTACTTCTTCCCACCCATAAATAGGATTTAGATTTTTATGGATTTTATTTTATATATTGGTTCTTTTGCATTGCGTCCTACAATATACTTCTCATTATCCGGTTTTGCCCATTATGAATACATTTCTTTTAGATTTATCGTTATCCGCTTGCAGTATTTCCACGTCGAAGCTGAAGGTGAAGCCCGGCAACATCGAGGCGGTGTCGGAGTGGGCGATCAAGGTGCGCGCGGAGGCGGGGCGGCACGGTGGCTGGCTGAACGTGGCGCTGCAGCAGCTGGCGCGGCAGCTGCCCGCCGTCGTGGTGAAGGGGCTCGGCAGGGTGTCGCGCGCCGTCATCGCCTGCGACGACACCAACGCCACCACGCGGTCAGTTCCTACATACCTTACATTTCGTGTTTGATACGATTGGTCGGTATTGTTACGGTTTTTAGGTGCACCTACGTATACTAGTGACGGGCTACTTGCGGTGTACTCCAGATTAACAAGGTCTTAAATGCCTTTGCCACTGCCGGGCAGCAGTGTGTGACTCTAAATCTTAGCCTTGGGAACGTCTGTATTCTGAGACTAAGCCAGAATGATGATGATTACGTGCGGTATTAATATATCGTCTATTCGTACTACAAATCGTATATCAATTTTACTTCTTATATCCGAAGCTATTTGTTAACTGTACTCATCCAGACTACTTGTATTAATTATATAGATACCTACTTTATGTTTCATAAATACAAGCAAATTGCAGGCCACTTCTCGTACATCTCTTAGTTAATAAAAAAAAAGAAAAATGTAACATGATGCCTGTAATCCCCGAAGGGGTAGGCAGCGGACTGTGATACAGTCCCACGTTTTACTAGTTACGTTTACGTCCCATGGAATAGGAGTTTATTGCTATACATCGGGCACAAATGGAGACTCCGAGTCATTATTAGAAATTCTAAATGAGAAAAATCGAATAGTACCCGACCCGGAATTTGAACCCAGGACCTTCCGATCGGCAGTCGCGCTTTTTACTACTCGACTAACGAGACAGTAGTTTAATAAAATTAGGAATTTGTTTTAGATACAAGCTGTGCGTAGAAGGAGACGGTCTGAGAGACGTGATAGCAACGTATGGTGTCAACGGGAACAAAACGACGTCCAATAATATTTTAGAGGTAATTTAGTTATCATTGAAATAAATATGTCTGTCGTTTTCAATATCGATTCGATGCGTTTTTCAAAAGTCTATGAACGGAAATGCACAGGTAGTTGAATGTAAGATGTGTGTTGCTGGTGACGCAGGTGTACGCGACGCTGGGCATCGAGGCGGCCAAGTCGACGATAATGACGGAGATCGCGGCCGTGATGGAGGGGCACGGCATGGCCGTGGACCGGCGGCACGTGCAGCTGCTGGCGGCGCAGATGACGGCGCGCGGCGAGGTGCTCGGCATCACGCGCTACGGCCTCGCGCGCATGAAGGAGTCCGTGCTTAACCTGGCCAGCGTCAGTACCGCGCGTCGCGCGCCGCACCCCGCGCGACGCACGCCGCAAAGAACGAATTTTAAAGTTGCACTCGTACCGTGTTTTCTCTGTTTCCATATTGAAATGTGTTTCTTGCATTTCAGTTCGAAAAAACTGCCGACCATTTATTCGACGCGGCCTACTACGGGCAGCGCGACAGCATCGAGGGCGTGTCGGAGTCCATCATCCTGGGCGTGCCGGCCGCCATCGGCACCGGCGTGCTGCAGCTGCTGCACCGGCACGACGCCAGCCAGCCGCTGCCCTTGCGCGAGCTGCTGTTCGACAAGCCGGAGTACCACACCTCCATATGGACTTAGCCAGGTGTACGGACTCGAGGAAAAATTGGCAAATATATTAGCGTTAAATGCCGAAATGCCATGCTATACGCGGACAGTGACAAAACGATCCTTAGAACAATATTTTCAATATGTTTATTACGAGCGAATGAACAGTGTGGGTATGAAGCATAAAGTTAAGTATGAATATGAAGAAATATTGATCCGAAAACCACACTTGCAATAATGATAATCATAATTTTTTAAACTTTGAATATAGTCAAGGAGCAAACAAGCTTTTTAAGTTTTAACTGATAATCAAGGGTGTGTCAAATGGAAATGCAGTTCTGTGGATGAAATAGTTTAGACCCTTGACTCAGTGTGTCTATCGCAGAAATGGAATTGTTATTGCTTTGCGTCTGATGTGGACTTTAGTAGATAGTAGATACCTTAAATGCCTTAAAGGCCTCGATATTACGATGGAGGAGTGGCGCTGGTGACGCCATGCGCCGGTAATAACGTCAAACGCCGTTAGTGACGTCATAAGTCGGTGCCTCGCTGTCGTGACCTCACCCTACTGACGACTTTTAAATCTAAAACCATTATTTATAACAGTCGAATAATAAACCTAATTATTTCAAAACACAACTTTTATATTTATTCCATTATGTATTTGTAGAAACTAGTGGCCGACCGAAGGTTCGGTTTTGGTTTCGTTTGCGGCCAATTTCGGCCAAAAAATCGAGTTTCGGCCTTAGTTTCGGTTACCAGTGTACCCATTGTTAGAATAGGGTAAATAAAAAAAAACTTATTTCATTCATTTATATAATATTTATTTAAATTAACAATATAAAACTAAACTACTCACTAAACAACAGAAAGTGCAGGTAACATACACTTCACTACGATCTGCAGTTAAAAGAGAATTATGCCAACACTTGCTAGCTACCTTGAAAAAAATGCAATGTTATAAATGTCAGAATATGATGATAATATACTGGCAGAAAACTGGGATACATGCATCAGGTCATAGCTGGTTATTGAGGCCCACGGACATATTCATTCACACTTGTATGGCAACAGCAGCAGCGGTGGTCGTTCGCAGGCCGCGGCGGGTAATGCGCCGCACGGGTGCGAGTCTACGGGCCTCGAGGATCCCCTCTTTACCCGGGCAGTCTTGGTGGTCAACCGCCCTCCGGTGATTGCACCCCGTCAGTTTGACGGTGTTATGGTTAGTGGTCGTCACTCGCCGACCATCGACGCTTACACAGCATCGTCCAGCCCCTCGAGCTCCCGCGGGAGCGGGAGGCCGTCAGGTGGACGAGCGTGCAGGGGCGCGAAGCCCCTGAGATAGGCATGTGGCCCATTGTCGGCTCGGATGTATCGCCGCCAGTTTTTGTCTATGGTAGATTAAATTGTTAATGACCATAGAGAAATACCTAAGCTGCATCCTATCTGATAAATTCTTTGACATAAAGATATAAAGGCTATTTCGTACAGTTTTCTTTCTAGGTTTTCGAGTTTTAAATACTTCTTTTTAATACGACTTTTAAATACTTCTACATTTAGTCAATTTTACGCGGCGTGGGCTTTTGCTATGGCGTTGATGTGCTCGTCAAGCTTCGTCCATTTCTCGCTGACCTTCCACAGCCACTGCGCCAGCTCGAAGTCCGTCGCCCTCTCCGACACCTCCACTTGTTTCATGTCACTGGCAATTGTGATTATTGAAATTATTATTGAATTACTTCAGTTTTAAAAGTTCTAGGCTCAATAGGCTCACCACCTGTTCCATGGGACTTGAACGTTATTGATGAAACGTGTGAGTGTACTACACTCTTCTGCCTACCTCTTCGGATATTAAAGACGTGATGTTGTGTTTAAAAGTTTTAAAAGTTCTATAATATTGAAATCGTTACCAATACACATTGATAGGCAGATGATGATGATGATGATGTGTATTATTAAATTGTTTAAGACTTTAGTTTTTAAAATATCGAATACATTAACAATCATTAAAATGATATATTTAGAACACACATAAGAAAGTCACAAGAAAAGAAGTTATTGATTTTAAGAATGGGAGGACGGTACACTAGTGATATGTTGTATTAAAATAATTTATACCTAGCATTTATAAGAATTGTTACCAGTCCTGTCAGCATAATATTTTACAACACGCTACTCACACGTACAAGTCCCCCTTGGCGTCGTGCAGCCCGGGCTCGAGCGCCGCGTGCAGCACCACCTGCGCGCCCGTGCGCGTGGTCTTCATCAGCGGCCAGAACAGCGGGTAGATGAGGAAGCGCGTCACGCTCTTCGACATCGCCATGTGCCGCGTCAGCTCCGTGTCCGTGAACCCGGGGTCCACTGCTATCACCGCCACATTTGTATCTGGGTGCCAACATGTAACGATGACTTATTTGTTACAACTCCTCTTATTCCCTCTTATTGGTTTCGGATCTCGGAGCTTCTACATCTCGATCCTGGAGAAAAGACCTATCCTTCCCTTAGGACGGTAACGTTTAGGTAACGTATAGGCTAGGAAACATATGGGTTAGATTACAAATATAACTCTGTAAATTCTAATTACCTACTGTAGCTTATTATATTTAACTTGTAGCACGGCGACAAAAACGCTGCCGTAAGACAGCAGACACATGCAAATATGTTGCTATGGCTATGATTGCACACTTAAATCGGCCTAGCCTGTAAAATGAGCTCAATGTTTACCCAGCATCCGCCTGCCCAGATCGCGAACAAACAGCACGTTGGCGAGCTTGCTCTGGCAGTAGGCAGCGTGCGCGTCATACTTCTCGCTCATGTTGAGATCTTTCCGATTGATATCGCCCTTGGAGTATGCACTGCACGTTACTTGTATCACGCGGCTTGAGCCTGATGCCTGGGGAATATTAAATTGACAATTGTGTTCCATAAATTAATAAATGGAAAGCATCGTTTGGTTTGAGTCAGCAATAATTAGTTTAATTAACCTTACACTAGGTGATTCAGAATACATGTGGCGACATCTCGTGCTGAATAAAATAACTTTATATCCGATTTAAAAATCCTAGCTGAATTTCGTTATTCTAAATCAAGATATGATATTGTATGCAGTTATTGACATAGTGAGGACAAACCTTTAGAGTGTCGAGTAATAAATTGGTGAGCAGGAAGTGGCCGAAGTGGTTGACGCCGAGCTGAGTCTCGAAGCCGTCTTGCGTGACACCGCGCGGAGGCTCCATCTCGGCCGCGTTGTTCACCAGTACGTGCACGTGGGGCTCCTCGGATTTGAACCTGACGATCCTCAAATCTATTTTATCTGAGCGGACGCTATTTTTCATGATATGGCATGACTTTTGTTAATAGATCCATCAAAATGTGTTCATTGTTAAAAACAAATTATTACATAATTGCTGGACTATAAAGGGTGTATCCAAACAAGATTACGTACGGAATACATAAGACTAGGATTAGTACCTACTTGTATATTTAGGTGTAGAATCCTGTAATAAATCATGTGAATCTCACCTAGTCACAAACTCCTGGATAGAAGCTGTACTGGCAAGGTTGCAGGGTCGGCAGTACACATATTTGTTATTGGTCTGCAGGACGATTTCCCGTCGCACTGATTCACATTTATCCATGTCTCTGCACGCCATGAAAACCTGAACAAAACAAGAAATAAGCCTCTCACCCCAGAACAGACGTTATTTGGAACCGTATGCTGTTTATCCAGTTTTATTAAGTTGTTTTAGACAAAGATGACATTCGAAGCTGAGGAAGAAAGAGAACCTTAGCTCCTCTCTTGGCGAATTCCAGGGCCGCCGCGCTGCCGATGCCGCTGGAGGCGCCGGTGATGATGACCGTCTTGCCTTCCGCGGTCACGTTGCGGTTGTACGCCGGCCCACCGCGCATGTCTCTGACAATCGATTGGATTAAATCCATGGATGTGGCCCCACGCTACTAGTACCTATATTTCCCGTAGCTACGCCAACATGCAGAAATACATTTGTTTTTTTATATATGACTCCTACAGGTTTACAACTGCTACATACATACGTAAAGATGTTTGTTACAATAACATAACATCACGTCTGTATTTCTCTTGAGGGTACCTACATCTATAATCTCTGAAGAGCTGGGCAGAGGTCTGTAGTGCAGTGTCACGTCGCAGCAGCGTTATTACAACTTCGAATTTCAAATTAGAAAACCTAAAAATACTTAGCCCGACCCGGGGTTCAACGTTTAGCTGTTGCTCAGCGCGAGGCAGGCAAGTGAAACTATCATCATTTGAACATTCAATGCATACCGTACTCACTATATAAAGCCTATATTGGTAATTTCATATTTGGTTTTTAGGCGCACTTTTACCTAGCCTGACAACTTCGCAAAGATCAAACTATTGTGCCAACCTTACTATGCACGTATTCATACCAATGTTTCAAGGGACAAACGCTTAGTAGGTAGTAGGTACCTACCTACCATCCTGAACTTGCAGATATGCTTCTATTTCAGAGTTGTAAGTACATGGTTGACGTAAAAGGTTTTTATAACACTTGTGAAACAACTTGGATGGTCAATACTTACTTATATAAGCATAAGAAGCCCGCCCCAGCGCACACGCCCGTGATCACAGTTACTGGTAAACTTGGGATCCACATGGTACCTAAAAATACAGATTGTTCAATGGCATCATCACTCCAGGAGTATAATCTGCACCTTCTTGCAGGTGTTGGTGTAAGTAATTATTAATATTCTGAATTAAATGTATGAATTTACTTATGTATACGTATTATATTTCATACATTACATGCAGTCATATATGAAGCAGAAGAGAGCTCTCCTTCAAAGTCGGCAAAGCATTGGCCACTGCTCGGATGATGCAAATACCCACATGCGACGGTCACCGTTTAACAGCAAGTGGCCCGTCTGTTTGATTGCTAGCCTAAATATAAAACAAAATCTGTGGGTATTTTTACACCCAACAGAACAAAAGCTTGTACTCATCAATATTTGCCCTATGTGAAAATCTATAATACCATTATGGATTCAGCAATAGGACTAACAGGCTAGTATTAATACAACGCTATCCTGTGATTTATAGGATTGTAAATAAAACGACAGTAATAATTTATCGCATCTTTATATTTTCTTTTAAGTGTAAGGCTAAGTTGGGGTGTCGTTATTACATGTACAGTGCGGACAACTAAACGTAATGTTATTCTAAAGGACCCTACACACGATCATTTAAAACTGATTTCATGTGACTATTGTCAGCTTTTCATACTTTCTATTTTAACCGCTCGTGTATAGTTGCCCTAAGACGCTTTTAAATTTACCTTTTATAACGGAAATATGTGAAAATACAGTTTTTTTTTAAAGCTATTGTCTATGACTTAAGGCAACAAAAAATTGCTTATTGTATTATACATAATCCACACAAATACATTGCGCGGCGACTTTGTGCAGATATTTTTACAAATTTATGATTTTCTTTTACAATACATCAAAAATGAGTTACAAATACATTATTGGTAATAAAGATAATAAAAATGAAAAACAAATGGCAAGGATCGGTACACAACCATAGACGTTACCATCATAGGAACCTGCAATAATTACGTATGGTCACATATTTCCGATTGTCGATTTTTAAAATTCACATTGTTTTAATTAAATTCTATTTCAGTCTGGCTGAAAGGAAATATGGTTTAAAAATTACAACACAATCATACAGAATCAGAGAGCTTAAACCGTTACAAGTTTACTAACGGCCAATGAAGAAGGACTAGACATCATTACAAAAATATATTGATCACATTTTTGGGATTAGTCGGATATACAATGCATTTTATTTAATCTGTTGTAACAGAGGCAACGCAGATGAAACTAGCTGTGCGCATACGCGACGTCGCCCTATATTAAAAACAAACCATATGAACAGAATTTTTAAAATTGAACACATGCATATGCATACCCGACTGTACATTCTAAGCACTATTGTTAAGTACAGAAGACTAATATTTAAATACAAGATAGTATGAATTATTTGACAGAAATATTTCATCTAAACGCTATTATGATTATGACAACTTAGAACTATTAAAGTGGGTACAGATAGGTGAATTAATTATTAGCATCACTCAAAGTCAGCTATCACATTAATAAAATCAGCATATATGTATAATCGTTATCTACAAAAATTTACTTGTCAATTAAACTGTTCTCACTTGGATATAGACAGGATAGTTTAAGATGTAATGCAGTAAGTAAGATGTAATGCAGTAAGTAAGATGTAATGCAGTAAGGCATTCATAGTGAAAAGCAATTTCTAAGTTCTACAGATCACAATATGCTAGCAAGATTTTGAAATTTAATTGACAAATCTTGTCTAACATCATATAAGACAAAGAATTTAGATAAAACAAATATTTATCAAAACAGCAGCTATTTATTAATGAAATCAAGGTTGATTCATTAGAACAATATGAACAAAATGAAAAATCAATATGGATATTTTATCATAGGCTTAATTTAAAAGTCAAGTCACCAATATATCACAGGTGCTCCAATAATTGTTAGTGCACTTTCAATTATTAATACATGAGATTTTACCGAAATACTGATTCTTGTAGAATTTATCCATATACAGGCACACATACATACACATGTACATCTCTGTATGTGTAGCTTTTATTATTATATATAGCTTATATATATTTTATTGGTCTACACATCTATGTAATTGTAGTTATATATAATGTAAATGTTATATATACATTTATAATATTAACAATGTATAGAATTGGTCTATGGGATTTTTAGGGCTTATATTTCATTTTAGATGATGGTGATTTTTGAAATATTGTGAGAATACAGTGTTTAGTTATAGTTAGTGTTTTGTTATATTAAATTATTTATTACTAATAATAAGTTAAAAAGTTCATTTGTACAAGGATAATTATCAGGGCCCCATTCTTTATTGAATATTTATTAAGTACTTTAAAATTTTTATTTTATGACATTTAAATTTTTAAAAAATTGTCCAGAACTGCCGATATAATGTATCTAGGCATTACCAGAATTTGAAAAAGGAATGAGTAGAAGAAATGTGTAGTTCAGGGTTGCAATTTTTCATTACATATTGAATGTTTTATCACTGAATAAGTTGTTACATTTAAAAGCAATATAGTATAATATTGACGCACATTATCATTTATTACATTTTCAGAGAAAAGTTCAATTATTTACATATAAGTTTCAATTTATATAATTGCTCCCTTAGATTTATATCTACCGAGTTTGTGATTAAACTCTAAACTTTGACGATAAACTAATTTTATATAATTTCATTGATAACTTTCGGGGTTTATTTTTATATTCATTACAAATAACACATGATCATTTCTGTTTTGAAATCGTATCATTTTTGTATAATTTATAACAGTAATCTTGTAGTAGAAATGACTGGTTCTATCTAAATTCTAAAACATGTACATCTCGCTATCGATAAAATATCTTTCAAGAAAACATTTACAATATGAATTGTTTTATTTGAATGACGATTTTCACACAAAAGACTGACAGTAAATCTGTGTTTTTCATGTTCTGTTTTTCTAAACATTTGGTAAATATTACAAGAGATATTAAAACATTTTGAAATCAATTTCCTACCAACAAATAAATGCAGTGTTCTAAGTTAAACCCTAAATTTTAATGAATTGGGACAAATTCAGTAAATATTGATACATCATGCATATTTATATTGTGGCTATGCATAAAACTGAACATCATTTTCTAATGTACTACTATGCATAGCTACAAAAAAAAAATGGCACCTCTGTATTAAGATTTTGAGATTCACATGGTTCAAAGGTATTGGACCACAAATTTTATTGCCTACACAAACAGCTTTATAATTATTATTTACATATAATTTGCGGCAAATGCATACTGAATATAAATGAAACTTTGTATAACAGTAATTAAGTAGCAATGAAAATTGTTCTCATCTGAAAATACAGGACAAATTATAAGATATCTTAATCAGATGTGCAACACAAGCAGAAATAACAGAAATTGGTTCGAAGAATGACATTGTTACACACATATTACATACAAATGTATATATCACACACAAAATTTTCGGAGGTTTTTTTAAATTTATCATATGATGGGTTAGCATTTGCCTGTGATATTTAGATTGCAGAAATGTAGTACTAACATTGTATTAATAGTATATGTATATATTTCTGATATGTATTAAATAAATTATTGATATACTTTTTAATGTATCCATGTTTGTTGGTGGATATAAGTGACATGATGTGTATCATGTGTATGTGCTCCAATGATCCTTAGAATAGTAAAATTGTTTCTCCTATGCATTAAAATCATGTGCGATAAAAAGAGATGTGGTACTAACTAATTATTACACTATCTAGTAAAGCAATTATTGTATTATAGATTTTGAGCTGTTCCGAAGTTACAGTATGTTTATTTCAAACATTGCCATAATTGCATTTCCTACAACCAGTTCATTCTGGTGAGTGCAATAATGCCTCTATCACCTACCATGTGGCTGTATATAATGTCATGAGGCATTCTAAATGCTGGGAATTTTCACTTTAAGTGTACTTGAGATATGATTGGAACTTTGACTAGTAGTAACACAGTGGTTCATGATAAGGCCAAGATTAACTAGGCTTTGAATTGAGTGTTGTGGTGCTTTTCGATTTTGATGATTCCGGGGCTGGTAGAGGTCTCGCAATACCCACTTTCACGATGCCCCGTGGTGCTCCTTTTAAGGCTTGTACCGCTTGGTCAAGAGTGGCATTTTTAATGCTCACTCCGTTTACTGACATCACTCGGTCACCAGGAGATATTTCACCGTTCTTTTCAGCTACTCCACCTGGTACAAGACTTCTCACAACAATTACAGTACCCAGTGGGTCGATGGGATCTTGATAATCTAAAATAGAGAAACCAAGTCCCTGATCACCCTTCATTAACTCCACAATATCTTCCTTGCTTTGCCACATTGCTAACCCAGACACACACTCAAGGGACCGAGATTTTCTAGACTGTCCCGATTGGTTTGTGAGAGTGGCTGTACTGGAAGTATGTATGGAAGTATCAGACTGAGCCTTGACAAGATTTGTTAAGTTGTTTAGACTGCCTGATATGATTTTTCTCGCTTCAAACCCTTCCCTATCTGGAGCTAGGTTGATAACAGGTCTAGGGCCACTGTCAGTACTATTACGGGCACATACAAGGCGGACACGATTTGGAAGATTCTTTAAAATATTCACCACTTCAGTATGAGTTAACCCATGCAACCTATATTCATTTACCTCCAGTAATTCATCACCAGCACTGAGTGTCCCTTGCTGACCCACCGGGCCCTCTGGAAGGACTGATCGAATATAATGGTGAGGCCTGACTTCTTGTCCTCCTTCCACATCAACTGTTCCCTCAAGACTGATGCCCAAGCCTGACAACTTATGCACCTCAGCCACAATAATCTCCTTTTCTGGGCCCACTTCCAATTGCCACTTCTCCTTTATCTCCTCCTCAGTCACAGCCAGAATAGCATCAAGCCTTTTATCTAATTCCTCCTGTGTTGGTTCATTCTGTTCGCTTTCACAAACTTCTAACACACTGGAGTCTATTGTAGTGTTTGATTCAGGTTCAGGTTCTATTTCCGTTGTACTGTTCTCCGCTTGGGAAGGCACCGGGAACCAAGATAGAGTGGTTGTGGAAGGAGATGGTGAAGACGGTCTATCCTCATTAAATATAGCTAGCTGCAAATGCTCATATTTTGGTCCTCTGAGATATCTTTCTAATACAAGGTGGACTGAGATACCTGTGTTTCTCAATATCTCTACAGCTTGTGGATTGCTCTTCTCTGCTAGAGAAACTCCATCGACTTCAATTATTCTGTCATTTAATTTTATTTGACCACTCTGCTCCGCACTACTACCTTCTATGATACTTTTAACAAAAATGCCAGACAACTCCTCTTTTTCACACACATACCCCGCAACTGTTATACCTAAACCATATACATTTTTGTTCAGATCGACATGCACTATTTCTACCTCAGGTAGTGGTGGTAATTCAACGGGTACTGTGATGGTGATTGTAGGAGATATGCTGTCTGCTATGATTGGGTGATCGGGTATTTGCTGCGGGTTGTCACCGATAATGCTGACAGCAGCAATTACGTTTTCGACATCACCGTTTTGACCATTGATATATTCAGAATAGCATTGCGAAAGGTCATACACTGCCCCATACCCAGCTTCGATGAGGTGGCGGTCCAAGAGCTCAGGGTCCGCTAATAGTTTGGTAGGAACGAGGGCGGTGCCTGGTATAGGAGCTCGGAGAGCTGCGGACGGATCTGCGGGTCGTGCGACGAACAAGCGCACCGTAGGACCGGCCTGTCGCAGAACGGCAGCCACCTGCTCCGAAGTGAACCCTCGCAAATTAACGGAACCAACTTGCAGCAAGTGGTCTCCGCTTTGGAGTCGTCCGTCTTTGTCGGCGATTCCGCCTGGAAGCACGTATTTAATTACGACGCCAGTACTGCGCCCACCCACCAAGTTGAATCCCAGCCCGTTACCGTCATTCGTAAGTTCGACCACTTCCACCTGCGCCCACTCCGTACTCAGAACCATCGTCTTCCTCACCATTGGAATACCTCGCTGTTACGTTATGCACGGTTCGTGTATGAGGTTATGGTGGTTTAGAGACATCGCGGAAACGGTCATAAAACAGATCTACATACGCACGGCAATAAAAAGCAAACGTGAACGACGGTTAGCGCAATTTTTTGTAAATTAGTTATAAAAATGACATTTACATACTTGCTGAGACGGAGACAGCGAGAATGTGGCCAGCTCCCGGCAGGTGTTCCCGACGAATAAAATTAAAGTTCCATTTTTGGTGCAACTGTCAAAACTAAAATACCTTAAACTCTTTTATCATAATACTTTGTACTCATTAGACTAATGGAAATGAATTAAACGCAATTTATATCGTTTTATTCAAAAACATAAGAAAGCGAATAAATAAGATTGATTGTATAAAATGTAAAAGCGACATCTGTTTTAAGTCTTAAGTACATCGTTAAGTTTCCTGTATATGACAATAGATGTCTACCAAGTGCATTATTTATACGATGCGAATAGTGCTTTTTGTGGCAAAATTATGTTTCTCTAAACCTACTTACATAGTACATTACATCGTACAGGTACATTACATCGTACAGCTTTATAAAGGATAATTTGTATTTTATTAATTTATTAAATATCCCTTGTTATAAATAAATGCACATTCTATTTGTTATAATTGTATAGCACCTGAGTTGTAAGTCGAATACCCAAGATCCTAAGGCATTTGATGGTCTGCACTCTGCAGGTGAAGGTTGTCTTAATTGGTCCTTTTACGATGAATTACTGCAGCGTTTGTATTTTCAGAATCTATTTTAAGTTTAAATCTAAATCTAGAGTTTCCTACTATAAGTTAGGGGGCATTAATGGACGCCCTAATTATGCTCTGAAATTTATAATTTTTCATTTCAAATTTCGGAAAAAATAGAATTTTATGTATTTAAATTTTTCACAGAAGTAGCAATCGGATTTAGAGCCGATAGTATCCATTAAAAAGGTACCAAATACTTACTTATTTAATGGAAATTATTCTTCGCGGTCTGTTCAATGTAGCACAACTAATCACATTCATATTTTAGATGAAGTATTTTTTCGATTCTCGGAGTCTCTTTAGATAATGTAATCCGAAACGAAGTGATTCAACCGAGAACCAAAGTTATCGATATAGCCCATCGCGCCCTGTCCTCGGCTTGTGGCATGCCTCTGCCTGCAGCCTTTTACAGCTCGTCATCCCACCGAGCCAAAGGTTGTCCTACACTACGTTTGCCGAGACGCGGTCTCCACTCTAGTATTCGCTTACTCCACCGACTGTCCGTGTGAACAAGTGAACATGTTGTAGGTACCTATTCTACTTATTGGACGTGTGTAGTGTTGTAGAAATGCAGTAGGTACACATCCATAATACATGATATGTAGCAGACTTGGGAGTAGCAATGCTTTTGTGATCGATTTCAAGCAGGGCTCCAGTCGCCATTTGATCTTAAGCGCTGATCTCAGCGGTAAAGTGCATCTACTTACCGTCAGGTATCTACGTAAATTGCGTATTTGTTTGTGAAATCTACTTATGCAAGTAACATTCAGAAATTGAAGGTAAATAAAAAACAAATATTAATGAATTATTTGTATTTATTATTTACGAGTTAATACATACCTACTTACGACTTCGTCTGCTGTGTTTATGATATCCACAGTAGGTATATTTTATGTACAGAAGCGAAAACAAAACATATGGAAGGCAAAAACATAGGTATGCAGGTAGGTATTTTTCTAATCTTAAAAATCGCAAAAAATTGCAGTCTCTAATAATTTTAATAAATTCATATTTAATGAAGATATCGTAATAATATAATAATCGCTCTCTGTCTACCCCGTAAGGGACCTGGCGTCAAGATATGTATGTATGTAAGAATATGAACAAAAGCTTCAAAATTTAACCAAATCGAACTAGTTCCGTGAAGTGTGGAAAATATGTACTTACTTACTTAATATTTACATAAATAATATAGCTGACCTTACACCAGGGTTAGGTTCTCATCCATAAGAATGTAACTTATGTATGCCCATTGACAATGTACCTGGGTTGTTCGCTAGTTCTAAAGGTGAATCAGGATGGTCGATTAGGTCTTAATATAACTTCACTGAAAGTAACCCTTTCAGTGCCGAA
>DWME01005613.1:0-14657 GCA_018244795.1 Parelbella ahira ahira | reverse complement strand
ATCATACTGCCGTCCATCATTATACCGCCTATGAACAAGTCAAAAAAGACACCATTAATAATCTTCAAAACTACTAATTTTGTATCATGAGATTCAATATTAACTTTCCATAAATTTATATATAAAACCTCACCATTCATTGCATTTAAATTAGGTCCCGGCATCATTCGAGGTCCCATGTGGGGACCACCCATCATACAAGGCTTAGGTCCTCCCATACCACCCATGGGATTAGGCATCCGCTAGAAAAAAATATATTTAAAAACATTAAAACGTAAACATATTTGATATATAAACGGAGTAAAAAATATTCTCACCCCCATGGGACCGCCACACCCTCTGCTCATATGCATATCTGTACACATTCCTGGTTTCATGTCCGGACCCCCACACGCTCCTCTGATACCCTTCATTCCACAAGGGCCCATTGGACCCATTGGCCCATTTGGACCCATACCGGGCATCATTGGACCATTGGGCCCCATCATACCGTTAGGCCCCATTGAATTGTGACCGCCCATTCCCATTCCGCCTGGCCCACCCATTCCCATTCCCCCTGGCCCACCCATACCTCCCATAGGTCCACCCATAGGCCCGTTAGGACCCATTGGACCTCCAGGACCCATCGGACCAGGACCCATGGGCCCATTCGGTCCCATTGGACCAGACATAGTGCAACTGGGACCAGAGCTCATACTAGTGGGCATTGATACCATGGGTCCGTTCGGTCCCGAACCCATGGGGCCATGTGCTGACATAGGTGGGAAAGGCATGTTCATGTTGGCTGTAGAGTTGGGCGGGTTTATGTCGTTTGGCGGTTGTGATCCGTCGCCAGGTTGGTTGGGATTACTACCGCTTTCTGGGAACAGCATTTGCTGCATCTTGCGGATTGTGGCCAGCTGTTCTTCGCGGTGTGCACGTTGCTGTGGCGTCAGGTTTTCATCTGGTATTTTAACACCTGCAGATACGGAGGCTAAAGCTGAACATCAAAAAATATTCACAACGTATATAGTAAAGGGATGGACTGGAGCGTCAATCGAAAGAAAAATAAAATTTCGACCTTTACTCCAGTCTCATCCCTCGAATACATTTCAGTTTTCACCTTTAGGGCCCGGTTGGCAAGACATCGCCGAACTATCTGAGGAATTGGGTCCGTCGTTACCGCCCGCCTCGGAGCACGGCGGCAGTTGCGATGGACCGTTAGCCATACCGTTTGACATTACGGAGGGGTTTTTCTGAAAATGATTTACATTCAATTTACAATATGATCACTAATATAGGTATTAATAAGGGTTAACAATGTTACTATACTATACTCACGGTGTCCCAGGGCATTTCACCATCAGCACCGAGGCCGTCCATGACACCACAGGACGGGGTGCCCCCTGGAAACCCATCCATTGGACCCATGCCCGGACCCATTTGCCCCATAGGCCCGGGCCCACCTTTCATCATCATCATCTGGGTTCCTGGTCCTCCCATCCTGCTAGGGCCCATCATGTTGGGTCCCATGTGTCCCATCCCGCCGTGCCCCATTGGACCCATATTAGGCCCCATGGGGCCGCCCATCATGTGGCCCATCTGATTAGGGCCGCCCATCATATTCGGACCGCCTCTCATTCCTCCGCGGGTCTTTGCCATGGCCAAGTTATTCAACCATTGAGCGGGACTCTGTTTATTGAATTGACCCATCTTCAAAGGATGTTTCTGAAAATTATTAATATAGTTAATCAATGTGCATCTTATATAAATATATATCTTAAATCTTCTTAACTTCTTATGTTAAAATAATTACAAACAACAGAGAAGAAACAGTGCAAAAACAAAAAATGAGACCAATTTATATGATTCTCTCACCTCCAGATACTTCTTTGTGCCGGGCTGCGCGCAGTGGTATGCGATGATAGATTGACTGTGTCCGTTTAAGACCGCTTCAGCGCCTTTGTTGGCCAGCGTCGTCGAAAATACGAAGATCTGGCTTTGCTGCTGGGGGAAACCCTCGTTTTACTAAAACTACACTTCCTTACACCATAGTTTATTACATTAAACTTGTGATTTTTTCGATGTCTAATTATAAATCTGTTTCAAACACACAACAGCCTTGGGGTCGTATCGTTTATTTTAAAATGTTAAATATTAACCCTAATAAGAATGCTTATTTAAAAATTAATATGCACGTAAGCTACAATCAGCACAATAATAAAAAAATTAAAAAAAAATTACAATTTTTTTTATCAATTTGACAAGAAACCAGTGAACACCCTTGACAATATTTTGGGTAATTTTAATCAAAATATTAAATAGAAATTGCCTTCTCTTACACATTCGAGTTTGACATTCAGTTGTTTCGAACAAAGCGAAGCATACAATGGTGCCTACAGAGAGTACATCCCAACGGAGTACATCTTCAAAAAGGCAATTGAAAAATCGTTAAACTGTCGCCTACGCTCGCTTACCTGCTCAATGTGTTTTATGCAGGAAACTACGACACATAACATAATTTTATTGTTCCTCGCATTTATTCCGAGATGGCCTTTTACAAACTTGTTAAACAACGTAATAAAAGTTTTGAAACAAAGACTGTGGGTATTTTATATAGGAAAACAAACTAGAACGTTTAATTCTACTTATATGGTGTTCTATTCGTAAAACAACGCTAAACTTTACACCACGCCGGTAATCCCTGAAGGGATAGGCATACGTTGGCAGGTCCTATTTGTATGTAATGTTTCTTAGCTCGGTTGGTTACAGAAGAGTAGTCACATGTAAATATAACTATTCTTCTGGCTTTAAACAGCGGCTTTACATGCAAATCAGATTTTGTTGCTTCATTTGCAGTTTTCCCACTTTTCTACTTTCAAAATCTTTTCCTACAATTACTATTCTCATATATTTCTCTATCTGTCGCTTTTTATGGCCAAGTGAGAGAAAAGTAAGGACATGATTACTCTGAAGAAAGTTATGTACATTTTCAACAACATTTCATTGATAGCATTACTATTGATATGTTTTTTTTTTATTTGTCGTGTGTGTGCTGCTAACTTTGAAACGGTGTTCACTGATAGGCCGAGAGAGCAACAAAGTTTCATTTATGAAGAGCAGCTGGTTAACAATGATTATACGATGCTCATCTAAATATATTTTACTTCCCGCGCTTATTTTGATTATCATTTATTTCAATCTTTACGTATTTCATTTCATTCAAGTCATTTAATACCCTATACTTACTTACATATATTAATTTTGTCAATAGATATACCAGTCGAGTATTAATAACACAGTTTACAGTAATATACATATTGGTCAATGTTACCTCCATACTGCCCGCTTGTTTGCTGATCACATTGGAAGGCAACGTCTGGGCTTCACTGGACATCGGCCCCATCGACACGCCAGGGCCCATCGGTCCCCCGCCGCCCATGCGACACGACCCCATGCTTTCCGGACCGTTGGGGTTGCGGCAGTTCTGATTACCATCCTGGGGAAACCCCATATTGATAAAATACAACATCCTTATAATGTATATGTCTGAGACAAAGATTTTTTTTAGAAGCAAATATATTGCATACAACATAAATAATTTGTGTATGAAACGTGTAGGATTCAAATTAAGTTTTCATGACATCTGTGGAATGCTACGTAATAGCATATCGGGTAGATCTGGATCTATAGAATAATATCGGTCCGTGGAAACACTGTCAATGAGGGTCACTGTATCCATAAAACGACTCGCCTACCTTTTAAATTGTATTACCTGTATGAAGAAAAAATAAACTTTCATTGCCCTCAAAGGAACTGCTATAAAATAAGGACAGGAGACACGTAAGGAATTAAATATTTTTACGCTCATCTTGAAAGTTATGTTCACCGGGTTTACGAAAAAACCTCACCTGAAGGTTACCAGTAGAACCTCTGAGGCCGGTCTGCGGATCCAATATATCATTGGAGTCCGATGATAGGCGCTCCGATTTCAACGAGCCCGGACCTCCGAGCTCGCAAGGCGGAGATTTTGTGGGGTCGCCTGCGAGGAAAAAAATATTCAAAGTTCTATACGTGTATTAGATATTTCTCGATATCCTTCATACATATATGTATAATATGAGATTAGTAAACGTAGCCAGCAGCGCGCCGCGGGTGAGTGTAAACAAATGTAGATATATTAGCAACACAGTGAGCATCGTACAAAAACGATACGCGGTTTGATCTGTATCAAGAAATCAACATTTCGGCATTACAATTGAGCTGCCGCCACTAAGAATGACGCCATCAAACGGTATTTAAGAAAAAGAAAAGCAATTAGAGTTGTGTGTGACTGTATGTGTGAGTGTGTGACTGTATGTGTGTGTGTGTGTGTGTGTGTGTGTGTGTGTGTGTGTGTTAAAACGTTTCAAATACATTTAGCTCTAACGGCGCAACATCAACACGACGATGTAGCGGTTGATAAATGAGATATTATTCAACAAGATTTGCTTTTAAACACTTTTTATATGAAACGATCTCATTTGCATACTTGTATCGTATCCGTATGATTTTATCTTTAAACAGTTTCTCGAAAAATTAGCGCGCGAAACTAGCAATTTAACACCGACACTGCAAACTTAGGGATAGGCAGTTATGAGTCGCTTCAATACCGTATAACGGTGAAATTTGTACGAGTTAATGAAATTGGCGTAGACTTTGATATATAGTATCGAAGAGGGGCTATACGAATTATGTAGTTTAGAAATATTTATTGTATTTTATATAACATTTTTATTTTTAAAACTATTTATTTTCGTGTATAACCCCGAAGTTTTATATACTTTGATCAAGTGCGTTAATTTGTTATTGAATATCCGTTATAGTTTATAAATATATTTTTTGACGGACGAATAAACCGATACGGAAGTGATTACATTGAATTCATCAATTTATAAGTCTTTGCTTAATGTCATTCACGACGTCCTGATCGATTCAAATTTTTCTAAATCCCAGTCAACTATCCACAAAATTATTCATTCCGATGGGGTTTCCCCATTTTTTCCCACTTCGTAATAACCATTTATGAATTTCCATTTTCTAAATATGTATCAATATCATATACATGCTTGAAAGATACGGAACACAATTTATTATTAAAACTTGTAAAAAAACTGATAATAATAAACGTAAGCGTATAACAGTAAAAAAAATAAAATTATAAATTAGCGCTTTCTTTTCTATCGCTGCATATATGCTGTTATGGAATAAATTATTCACTATGGTTTACAATAGACATTTATTAATGCATCTTTTTTGCATTGCATGGGATATACTTACTCCCTGGGGATGAAATCGGCGTCTATAGGTTCATACACAACAAAATGCTGCGGGATTCACCCGCCTCAGTGTGAATTTATAGAATGTATAATGTATGTACATTATGCAGATAAGATATTTTAATAATATATTAATTATCAGGTGATTATTATTAACTATAATTGTTGTCTAACAAATATCAATATATTTTAGTTTCAATATGGAGATTAGATTAGTACGTGTTTTGAGATTAAAAGTTTATATTTGAAATGTAGTATTAACTATATCACGAATGATTGAAGACGTGTGGGATTTGGTAAGTTCGTTCGCAAGCTACAACTTTAAACGTACCAAATATATCCTTTTAACAGGATATCAGACTGTGTTCCCGGATCGAGTATTATTGGATTTTTCTAATTCAATTTATCTAAAAATACAGATTTTCTAGAAATTTCTAGTAGTGACTCGGAGTCTGGATTTTTGTCCAGTGCCTGGTAACAGGCCCGCCATTTATTTTATGGTAGGACATAAACGAAACTGGTGATGAAACGTGGGAGTATAGCACTCCTCTGCCTACCCCTTTGTTGATTACAGGTGTGATGTTATTTTTACATTTACATAGTCGACCTATGAACACAGGACTTTTTCGGATTTAATAAACGAAATCAGTTAACAATTTACATTGCCTCGTCATATCTATAAATAAAAAGCAAAACTTGATGTAGCAAAAAACGAACAGGGTTCAAGTTCGAGTAGGTAATTTATATAGAATATTATGTGAACCGTTTGATAAGTATCAGTTCGATTATTGACCCGCAAACATTTTTATGGGTTGATAAACTATAAAGCAGTTTAAGACCCAAATACTGACTTTTCGTTATAAACACTATCTAACAAAGAAATATATAAGTATGAATATTAAAATAATAATATTCAAATGAGCACTGGCGAAGTTATAACAGGTCAAGATTTCCAAAACAAAATGCAAATTGAAAAAAAAATAAAAAAAATTAACGACGTCTCAACTGAATGATCGAATTTAACACTATATTTAGAAACTACACTTAAATATATCAAGCGTTACAAGATAAAAATTGTAAAATTAAAAAATGTCACTTGAGTTACAAATTATAGATTTGACATTTATTTCGCAACACTGAACACCGTCGAGTGTCGATATCGTATGGCGAGTGTAATTTAGGGAGAGCATTCGTACTGGGATAATCCACGCTCGCTTACAGACGATCCATTCAAACTAGCACTGCACTTCATTGCGGGTTCAAGTTATAATCGCAAACTTCGACTGGGTATTCCCCATAAATATAAACGACAATGGAATTTTGTTACTACGCTTTTCTTTCTCGTCTTGACTTTTCTGTTAATCTATCGCTGTTATAGTTCGACTTAAAAAATGATTGCTATTTACAACAGGCAACAGAACATTTCAATATTAGATATACATATTCAAGTGTTTCAAAATAAACGAAAATAAGATTATGACTTGCGGTCAAACTGAAATTTATAATTTGAGTATTTTCTAATAAGTAAATGAATCAGAGATGGCAGCGACAACGAGTACTTTTTAGATGGAAGACCGTGAGAGGGTAGTTTCTTAAACGAAAAACTATGTAAAAAGTAGAAACTTTGGACAATGATTATTTATAATAGACAAATATCTACAGTTCAAAATGGATTCTAAATTCTGTCGCGATTGTGGTTCAAATTCAAGTTCACTACGGGACATCCTTTAATTCATTCATTCTCATTCATTATGCGGTTCATTGCGTAATCAGATAGATGTGGCCTATTACATTTAAGTATAATTAATAAAATGCACTCACCGTCACTGTCCATAAGGCCGTCAATCTCAGTCTTGATGCCGTCCACACCTAGATCAGGGGCGGAGTCCTCGCCGGACTGGCTGTGTGGCTCTAGTTTGACTCTGTGTGGTGGGTCTTCGGGCTCCTTTTTCAGCGCCGCTGGCGTCGGTAGCGACGCTGATGGTGGACGGGACCCGTGTCCTGAGATAAGAAAACATATTTATTATTTAAATGACTCAAAAATGGCAAAAAAAAGACAAGACACAACATTTGAGGAAAGGTGAGACTGTTTCAAAATCAGTCATTGAATGACAAAACATGCAAAAGAATATTTTTGGGGATTTTTTTTCTAGATATGAATGCAATTAACAAAATACATGACACAATATTATCATTGCAATCTACAGAATAGTCACTTATCTGTTTTAAATGGCTTTAATATGTTGTGGCATATGATTAGTATTAAAAATGTAATAATCAAACACTTCTGTCTTAGAACAATGAATCCAATTAATTTTCTTTTTTTTGCATTTCCTTTTTTCATTATTCGCTAGTGCAAAATTTAAAGTAACACTTATTATTCAGTGCAAATATTAAAAATTTAGATTTTCACACTAAATTTAATGTGAAGAGAAATGAATCAATTACATGCATCGCTGGAACTGTTGTAGATTTACTTTCACCGTTGTGTTATTTCTACTGAATCTATTGAAATCTTTTGTACATACATATTCAAGGCTAATTATTAAATATTTTTTTTTCAGTAACCCAACACTATGTTATAAGGAAAATAGGAAATTAAATAACATTTTCATTCGTTCATTTATATATAATAGATTTATTACTGTTGTTGTAATAAAACTATTATATATATAGTAGCATTATATATATAGTATAGTATTATATATATAGTATACTATTATGTAGTAAGTATACAATTTAATATAATGAAAAAATCTCCTCAAGGTAATGGTATGCTACATTATATGTTTCAAATGCTTTTATTGTTTATTACAACATTATCATTTTCATAAAACCTCATTTTAAATCTATTTTTACTTTAAATGGAAAGAAATTATCTAAATTTCTTAATTCTCTGTTTTAAAGAAATGTAAGGCAATGCATAAAGTTTATATTTCATCTACCATATTGACCTTTGGTTATATTTTTCTATGTAAGGCCACACCAGCCTTAGAACACTACCTTAATTGGCCGTCATCTTCACTAGTGTCACAATCACCAACAGAAAACCTACAACTTATTCTGTATTAAAATTTAATCAGAGTAAGCTTCTGTCAAAAGCTTGATCCAACAATGTTGTTTCTTCATGACGAGAAAACTTTTAATGGAATGGTTCACAATAGCGCTATTTATTGGATGCTTTCAAGTTTCATCTCTAAAGTTGTTTACCGATAGTCAGTCTGTCTGTCTGGCATGTTTGTTGATTGGCAATAGCTATTGTTACACAGTGAAAGCTTACTTATCTGTACTTACTTACAATTAAATAAACAAGTGATTACCCGGCTCTGCAGGATCATTAGGTTCGTCTTTCAGGCGGGCGCCCCCGCCTTTCTCCTTCTCCTTAATCATGCCCCTACGTGCCTTCGCCAACTTGACTGTGTATTAGAACATTTATATTATATTTTGAACTATTTCCAATAACACTTTTGATCATATAATCTATGTAACTTTTGGATTCTGAACCATGTATATTGTAACCTAACCTAACCTATTTGGTAACCTAAACACTTACTTTTTTCTGGATTCATAAAGACTGATTATTGCCTAATGTTGAAATAACAGGTAGTGAGAAAGTGGTAATTAATACTTGTATAGAGCATATATGTATAGAAACAAATATTTTTTACATTTCAAAGCTTATAACTGATTGATAGATATGATAAAAATAGTTGTCAATATGATTAAACACTGAAATGCCAAACATAAAGAAACCAACCAGAGTGATGGATGATCACATTGTATAGTATTGGTGAAGTGCAATTTTCCCGCCAATGGTGAGGGAACATAAATAAGACATACAACATAGAAAGTTGAACAACAAATGCTAGTGAACATTATTGAACAGAAAAAGTAACATACAGTTGAAGCTTCCCAGGTAATGTAAAAAATTAAAAATGTTGAAACAAATAGAAAACAGATGGTGTAGGATTTACAGAATGATGTATCTATGTACGCTTTGTAAATAGTTCCAATTGAAAATTGTGTTAAAGATTTCTTGAAAAGCTCTAAGCAGTGGTCAACACAGTCTGCCTGTACTGATTCCAGACGGTCCTCCATTCCCCAGCTAATACACAATTGTTATCTACATAACAACATTCAGATATCAATAAAGGTCACAACCATTTGGAGATGATGAGATAGTATCTTTAAAATGTGTGCAATAATAAACAAATGTTATGTGCTGGTGGAATCGATATTTCATGTTGTGTATGGTACTCAAAGAAATCAGTGAGACCATTACTTGTTTAATTCACAGAAAAAATCACATTAACAAGCTGAAAGCTTACTACAGTCTCTTCTATTTGATAAATCAGCCATTACTCATACTAAACAATATCATTCATTTTCCTATAGAAAATAAATAATAGACTTTATAAGATAAAATTGTTGACTACATGAGAAACAGATGATTTTGCCACACACCAGAAAACTGATAACATTCAAGTGTACAATGAAATTATCAGTAATGATTGAACAAGTGATTAGAGTTTACTAATTGAGCACCAAGTAGAAGAACATGTTAGTAACATAAAAACTCTTGTCATTGTAATAATAGTTATATCATGACGGCAATTATATTATGAGAGTAAACACCTGCCACAGGCTATCACATATCTCTTTCCTTACCAACTTGAATGTTAGAACATTAATCCTGAATGAATATGATACAAGTTCTGATTTATGATAAAGCTATATAAAAAAAATTTAGTAACATTTATATAATATTTTGCTTAGGTGGTTTTAAAGATACACTGTTTAAACCAAAAGCACAATTGTGGTTGATTATTGCATGTTCAAACTAAAGAAAATTACCTCAATGCTGAGAGTTACATTAGTACATTTTTTTTCATGTATAGGCTTATGTTTTATTGATGTTTGTAATCAATTTTGAATAGACAAATTAGCACAACTAACTGATCATAATAGCTCCATGCCTAATTTGTAAGGGATGTGGTAAGATAATCTATCAACTTGAATGCAAATTTCTTTGAATAAAAATATGCATGTATAATCCATTTTATTCCCTTATTCATTCAATAAGAAGCTTTGTATATATTGAATACAATTAATGTTACATTATTGCTCATATCTTTTTCAATAGGTTTAAACATCTGATGATATAAATTATGAAAGATCAATAACAACAGTGTTGAAGGTCTCTAAAAATCCTACCATTTTTTAAAGGATAGTTTTAATTATTCCAATGGCCAATTTCATGTGTAAAATAAAAGCTAGAACTGTGATACAGACTATAGTAGTTGTATTGAAGGCATGGTAAATGGTAAAATAAAATTCAAAAGAAGAATTTTATTATTATTGTTATATTCTCACACCAGATGTGTAATAGGGATATTTGGCATGTGGTATTCTCTGCCTACCCTGTACTGGACCACACATGATGATATAGAAAATTTTTGTTCATAATTAATACGTGATATTACTAAATACAACTTTTGGTAACCCACTGCTGGGAACTGGTGTCTTACCAAAAAGTGGATATCTTGGAACACACAGTAAAACTGGTCTAATGTAAGTAGTTCAGGCATTATAACAAGACACATATTAGAGATCTGTTTGTATTTCAGATATACCTACTTAAGTGACATTTAATTGCTAAGACATGAAAGCTTTTCAACACTGGTAATTTACCAATAAAAATTATCATTATTATATCATCACAAAACTTCTCTCATGAGGTAGGTAGATAGCACAGAGTATTGAATACTTCTATCCTTACAGGTGGTCATGCCTCGTCTACATACATCACTCTCTTCATACACACACTGGATTAAGAATAGGAAGGGGGAATATCTATTAAAATGCTTGTGATTGTAACGGTCATGGGAATGTGCAAATAGACATCATAGTGCAATGGATGATACCTGATGTTATATAAAGTCACAACTCTCACAGCGTTAATATAGCTCTAAATGCTTAGATTAAGACTGCAGATACCAGATTTTGGTTAATATAACACCTAAAAAACATTACACAGAGAATGAATAGTAATCTGCATCAACATTTCATTCTCACACTGTTCGATAACGAAGGTTTGCAGTAAATTCAGCAAGTTTCCTATCGTTCCAACAGTCAGCCGTTGTTAGTCGGAAAGGCATTTTGAGAATAAGAAGTGATTGATATTTGTTGCTCTTAAAAGCACAAATGTAAAGTCATTATCAATCAACCTTTTATAATTTCACTGTTGATTATGTGTCGCCACTCAGAAGGACAAAGGTAACTTGAGTATCTACAATATTAGACAATATAGACTGAGAGCTAGTAGTAATCAATCTTCCACCACATTGTTCCACTCTTGGACACAGGACGTCTTGTTGAACTAAAAAGTTAAGTATCAGTTGGCAGACTTTACACACCTAAGATACAGTAATGGAGAACTCTAAAACTACTGAAAGTGAAAATACCCAAAAAAGAATATCATTGACTATAACATTTTCATATGTTAGTATGATCCAGTAAAGTGATTTTAAGCATGTGATATAATCAGTAAGAAGAGTCATTTCATTATTAACTGATCACAATTTGTATTTATGATGAGTAAGACAATTAAACAAAAATGTAAAATCACCTTGCGAGGAAGTGTAAAATGCAGATAAGAAACCATTTAAAATTTAAATATGCCAAAAGCTAATTATGTTGCAATTATTATTCTTTATTTTCAATTGCTTTCTTTTTTATGTAATTTACCATAGTGTTTAGAGACAATTATGTGAATATAGTAATGTTAGAACAAATCTAAGCCAGCCTCTATTCAATATAAGAAAAAAAATGCATTTGGTCTTACTAAGATATGTAACACATTGTAACAAGTAATGTTATACTAAAAATGTATGATGATATATTGTAGTTTTATAGTATATCATTTTCTAGGCTAATACTTAATAGCAAGATCCTTTTATTATAGTGTATTTTGAACTACCATTTGCAATTGCATAATTTCATTTTGACATGTAAACAAATATGTTACAAAGGAATGTGGATTCCAAATGAAATATTTTGATGGAAGTGATTATTTTTGAAATAAAATGTCACTTTCCTAATGCATGGTTGCAAATAATATTAGTGTACGTTTGATGTGACGATTAGAAAAATTGTACACATATGATTAACCCACATTACGTATTTTGAACCAGATTAAGACTAAATGTACATAATAAATATCAATTCATCACAATTGTTGCCAAATGTGAATGTAATTAAAGATAAAGCCATCGATATTGATAGGTAAACATTTGTGTAGTGCAATTGTATACATACAAAACGATCCTAGGGCTTTCGTCACAGGCGCAATAATTGGCACATGTCCCACAAGTCCACGGAGCGGCACTTCATTACAAGAATGTCATTATGCTGCAGCAAACGATCGAGAGATTATTATAAATAGAGATCTCGGGAACCTTGGCGGTCGGACGCTCGCAGCGCCCCGCCACCATCCGCGCGGCCGGTCCACACCAATCCCCGATCCGATCCAAATTTTTAATTAAAATGAGACTACACCGCTAAACGCCATAAAAATTCCAGGTTCATTCTCCATACATAAACAATGAGATAGATCGGGTGTAGACGGGCGCGAAGCGCACGAAACACACGTTTATTATGGCCGATTTATCGCTACGGGCACGCTGTACGTACAAGACGACACCGCCAGAGAGAGCGTCTAACGTTAATTTATATCATTCGTGTGATCTAATTAAGGTATAACGATGGGTATGCAGCAAGAAACAAAAAATCGGGATCGCTGACATTTTTGTTTATGGTACATCGACGAGACGAGATCCAGAATCCACAAATAGCGAATAAACGTACATGATTACCGCCTCCTGACGGATTCACTAGCACTAGATAACACAAAACACACTGATTCTTCACATTTATGTAAGTTTCATCGTCAAAATATGCTCATATAATTAATTTCTTTCTATCAGCATATAACACAAATCACCACGCACACACAACACAATATACATAATATATGTACACCAATACACATGGGATGGATTCTCACAAATTTCCTTTTCTACACAAAAACAACAAAAGTGTGAGAACTGTAAGATACCGTTCGGATATTCGTAACAGCTTCAAGAGCTACAATGCTTAGGTATGTGCAACATCATATTCGAGGCGATAGATATCTTCTGTATCCTACATATACTTCTCGAAATTAAATTTATATTTTTGTTATAGACAAATTGCAATAACATTTCAACTGAAAATTATAAATTTTAGTGCCCATAAATAATTGAACACAGAAAACAATATATTATATTATACAATATTTAATTTTTATCTTAGATTTTTAATCGTAAATTCGGACCAAATATAAACGTAATGAAATAATTTGCTTAAATACTACTAGGTTTTTATTTTTAATACCTATGTTAAATCCACACATACACAGAAATATTCAGAACTTTGTGCTATGTTATATTTTTTATATAAAGAATTATATAAAATTTGGTCTGACTTGTAAGATTGTTCTGCTAAAGTAGCGCGTTATAACTATATTGTATCCTTTTTTTATTAACACGTAAGTGTTTACTTAATTTCATTTTCATCTGATTAAGTTTCTTCGCTTTCACTTTGATAGAGTTCTTATCAAAAATATTTTATTTTACGAAAAGAATGTACGTTTATCCGAACGCATTAAGAAATGAATGAAAGGAGCACAGAATATATTAATATCTCATGTTATATATTTATCGCATTTATCATTTTTTACATGCATTTGCACATACTACATATATATATAAATATTTAGATTTTTATTGGTTTAGATATAGTTTTATGATAACAAGTTTACAAGATCTCAAAAAGTATAACATTGTCTATGGATCATATTAATTTAAAATTCAATATGGATGCATTGTACAAAAAACATTTTTATACAAATCTTTGAAAATAACTGTAGTATAAAAATTTTACTCTCCTGTGGTGTTTAATGTACGCATTTTGTACCGTTATTAAATTACTTCTAATAGTTGTTTTTCATAATGTTCTGTAAAACTATATACGCATTTATTAATTAAATTTATTTATTGGCATTGCACTTAAATTGTTTTATGCTATGTGTATATATTGAGTGATGCATTACAAATAATAATATCTAATGTCGTTATATATATAGCGCGCTTTTATAATCCATAGAGAATATAGTAAATAATGTTGCCACTCAAATTAAATGTTTGAGTGGTGGACTAAAAAATCGAGTGTCTATGGAGATTTTACGGTGAAGGGAGGAGGGACGATAGATTTCGCTTCGTTGTCGCGTATTAAATTTTTTAAGTGATTGACGATAAAATC